>CM061131.1:59922749-59927749 GCA_030789695.1 Scilla litardierei
TCCCAAAAAATGGCGATATGATCAAAATAATGGCAGAAGCATTTGAAAAATAATAAGAAGCCAATAAAGACGATAAATTCCATATTTTGTGCCAAGAATGAAAATAAGCCCTAAAATTGAAATGAAATGAAAATATACCCAAAAGAGCACAATTAAGCCTAATCTTGGGCACAAAATGGGGGTAGTTAGAGGAGAAAATATGCAATTTATATCCCGAATCACTAGAGTAAAAAACAGGGCCATTAATTTTAATCTTCCTAGTACTGTCATCACAAGATCCATCAGCAGAAATATGACACTCCAGGCTATTATGGCTTTGACGAGCCTTCATAGCAGTGTAGAAAAATCGGGAATTACGATCCCCCAGCTGTAACCAATTCTGCCTACTTTTCTGCCTCAGATTGGACTCTTCAATATCAATAGCATCAGCCAGTTGATTGTTTAGGACATGCTCTCTTATTTGTTTTTCAATACTAAAGGCCATGTCCGGATCACTTTGAATGCGGGTAAGTTCATCACGGAATTTAGCAACCCCTTTAGTGTCAATAATGTCTGCACTAAGGCATTTCAACCCATATTTAAGGTTTTTAAGCTTGGCCACCAGACGAATCATAGGGCATCCAACCACATCACTGTGCCAGAATTTATCCAATATGTCCTGATACTCAGGAAAACGAGTCCAAGAGTTGAAGAATTTGAAAGGCTTGGGATCAGAACCCTCTTTGGAATGAAGATGAATAATAAGTGATGAATGATCACTGGAACCACTAGCCACATATTCACAATATGATGAGGGGAGCTTGTCAATCCAATCACAGTTTCATAAAGACTGGTTAAGGGAGGCGCTGATGCGATGAACACCAATGCTTCTATTGGTCCAACTCAATGGGTTACCAATAGATTTAAGCTCAATAAGACCACTAGCATCAATGCAGTTATTAAATTCTTCTACCATGTGCCCGTCATCGGTCTACCGCCAACTTTATCTGCAGAATTTCTAACATAGTTAAAATCTCCACTAATCAACCAA
Organism: Scilla litardierei; assembly: GCA_030789695.1. NCBI lineage: Eukaryota > Viridiplantae > Streptophyta > Magnoliopsida > Asparagales > Asparagaceae > Scilla > Scilla litardierei. Next base: position 59,923,780 of record CM061131.1, read on the forward strand.
GGAATATTAGCATGCTTGGAGGAATCAGCCACTATGGAGCCCCATAGAACTCTTCTCTCTTGGGTGCTATTAGAAGCATAGACAAACGTAATTCTCATAAGGAACCCCGCAACATTAGTGCATAGAATGGTAACATGCTGAGCAGACATAGTATCAACCATGCAATGTCATATCTTGGGATCATACATAACAACAATACCGCCATTCTTATGGCAATTGCGGTTGTCAATCGAAGACCACTTCTTCGGAAAGCATTTAGCAATTCTATGGGCATTCTCCTCAACCACCTGGGTTTCTAACAAACCGACAAGAGAGGGAACATGCTTATGGATACGTGCCTTAAGCTCATTCTTCCTCGCAACATTATTGAGCCCACGAGTGTTCCATATGAATAAAACCAAGATCAACAATTTGAGGGGGGGATCACAACTCCCCCTTTAATTCTATCGCTTTTCCTAACAGCTTTCATCCGGTTCCTCTCTTCGGATTATCGTTTTTCTTACTTTTACTATTTTTAGCTAGCAATTCTTGTTCAATGTACCAAGCCTCATTCATCACTGTCATATCATCCAGCTCACTCTCAGCGGTAATCAGTGAGTTTGGCTTCTCATCAATAGACAAAGGGGCGAAGGAATTAATATTCCTGTATGAGCTAGCAGTCGGGCTTTGGGGGCGGGGTGAACTGTGCATTGCAGTAGTTGTGTTTGGTTGTGATTTGGAGCCTGGGGAAGCGCTTAAGTGTAGCATACACGATTGAAGCGTGGTGCCTGATAGATGTGCGGTGTAGGTGTTACCACTATCCAGGGTATCTACCTGGCCCCCCTTCCTTATTACATTGATCACCCCTTACAGACTTTTTTTGGCTAGCCACATCAAGCCCATTTGGCCTCTCAACGGCTATTTGCTCACACTCAACACATTGCTCATCTGTGCCCCCATCTATAGCCGGTTGCTTCCATGCCGCCGATATGTTAAGATCTGCACCATCATTCACCATCATTCTTCTTTAGGCTGTCACCACCTTTTGTAGCCTCCCAGTTGACGGCATTATGGTCTTCAGACCTACCCTCAGCAGCTACCCCACTGTACTTAGTACACTCCTTAGTAGCATCACTGTGCCTTTACATGTCACATTTTCAAGCCCATTTCTAACGACAGTACTACCGGTCTTATCTAGGTCGCCTACCCCACACTTATTAGGCTTACATAGCTCCCCCCTTGTTTACAAACCTCATCGCCCAAGACACCCCCTCCCAGTAGCACAGTACTGGCGTACATTTCCTCCTTCGAACCCTCCTTTCCACCGCTGGACATGCATAGCTCCTTGATACATCCCTCATTGTTTCTCATTACATGCCCTTCTGTATCTCCCTCGCTGGACAAACCTAGCCCCTCTTTACATTTTCCCGACAGCACACAACTCGTCGTAGCTTCATTAGATTTCCCCGACGATTTGCAAACCATCGTACCCTCATTACACTTCAAAGCATCAGAGCATTCCCCCTCCTCAATATTAACACAAGTTGTTCTTCTCTCCGCCACATCACCATTCTTCTCTTTGCCCACAACAGATGCAGAAGGACATTGCTTGTCCGTGTGTCCAAAACAAATGCAAAAACCACACCTGGGAGGCTCACCTTCGTAGCTGACCCCAACATCAATAATATCCTTGTCGCCCAGCTGAATGGAGACTGAGCGCGGCAGCGGCCCATCCGCCTTCACTTTACCAACACCTTGCATACGCCAACCTCTCCAGCATCGCTGTAGCATGGTCCAAACAAATCAGAGATCCGATTACACTTGCAATGGCGCTAAGTATCCGTCGAGTCCATAGATTGAGGGGGAGATTAGGAAACCTTATCCAGACTGGGACAGCCATCAGGAGATCCCTGTTAAACGCCGCATCTTCGCTCCATCGCTGCAGTACGACAAGCCTGCCGTCGAAGAGCCATGACCCCCTAAACAGCACCGTATCCCGGTCCTCCGTAGCTTCAAATCTAAAGAAGAAGTAACTGTTTTCTCTCGAGAAAATACTGACCACCCCCTTCAATCTCCATATTCTCACTGTCCAAGCTTTGATCTGTCCGAAGTAGGGAGTATCACCCAGGACGTAGCCCACGAGTGTATTGTCCCAGCCTATAGCTCCCTCCGCCATCATCTCCTCCGTAAGGAATGCCACCGCGACTCCTTCATCATTAATAGAAGGCAGGATATAGGACATCTCCAAGGAGTCTGAGAGCTGCGCCTTTTAGTGCAGAGGTCAAGCCAGGATCGCTTCTCCGCATTCGCATTAATTCTCAACGGCACCTTTGGCCTCATAGCCCTTCTCCCGAGCACCTTCCTGGCATCGCCTCTACCGCTGATATTTTTTTATGCTTGGACCCCTGCATTTTTCCACTGCTGTCCTTCGGCATCTTTCTCTTCCTGGTGACCTCCCTCCAACCATCATTAGTTTCAGTAGCGCTTATCTCTGATGTATCCATAGGCATCAGTACCGGTAAATAGAAGCGACGATATCGATGCGTCAAACCACGGAGTCAAGTTCAACAAAGAGAGCAAGGTCAGATATCTTACCCACCGGATCAAGATCTTAGAGTAAGATCTCGATCAGTCAGTTGCGACCTCGTCGTCCTCTACAATACTCAGATTGCCAGAGGGAAAACAAAGGTTCAGCCAATTGAAGCTCCTCCAAGCGATAAGCATCAACACCTCACCAACATACGAGAAACTCAAAACAAGAAAAGATCTAGACTTCAAGAAACCAACCTGACACGAAATCTCACCCCCGAATCAAGATCTCAAAGATGAGATCTTGATTCGAATAAATGGAAGAAGCGTGGATCCTTAGTGGCTAGGTATAAGAAGATCGCCTATATCCGCCGGCGAGTCCCCGATCCGGTGACGATCCAGGCAGCAACGATCCCACGATGAGTCCCCGATCTACGATCAGAAGCAAAAAAAGAATAGCACTCCCTCGAACTTCGCTCCCAATTCGAAGATCTCAGCTCTTAAAAAACGGCGGCCACGGAGCCCGCCACGGCGGCCGCCTTCGACGAACCACGCAATCGCCTCAGATCTTCTCTCTATCTATCATCACCAAAAGCTGCTCAAGTCCAAAAATTTTCAAGATCATTCCATAGGAACACTTTACCCATATATATATATATACTAGTCATTACCCGTGCCCATAGGGCACGGTTTATTTAATGGCTGAGTTTTTCTCCCCCACAAATTTCAAGTTCCCCAAAATTTCAACTTTTTCCACAAAATTTCAAGTTTCCCCCCAAATTTAAGTTTTCCCCCAAAATTTAAGTCCCCCCATAATTGTCATTACCACCAAGGACAAACTTGCCACGTAGGACAAAGCTTTGGTTGGATGTGCAAAATTCCCCACCACCTCTTTTATCCCTCAAAATCTCATCTCTTATATTTTCTCTTATTCAATTTCCCTGTTTTATATAATAGATATCCAAATTCTCTTATCCAATTTCTCATGTCCAAATTCTCTTATCAATTTCTCTTAATAACATCCGTCTTTTATATAATAGATATCCCTTATCCAATTTCTCTTGTCCAATATCTCTTATCCAATTTCTCTTTATAACATCTCTCGTTTGTAATATAGATATCTCTTATCCAATTTCTCTTGATAACATCACTCTTATCCAATTTCTATTGTCCAATATCTCTTATTCAATTTCTCTTGATAACATCCCTCTATTATAATATAGATATCTCTTATCCAATTTATCTTGTCCAATATCTCTAATCCAATTTCTCTTGATAACATCTCTCTTTTATAATATAGATATCTCTTATCCAATTTTTCATGTCCAATATCTCTTATCCAATTTCTCTTGATAACATCCCTCTTTTATAATATAGATATCTCTTATCCAATTTCTCTTTTCCAATATCTCTTATCCAATTTCTCTTGATAACATCCCTCTTTTATAATATAGATATCTCT
>CM061131.1:59932749-59939723 GCA_030789695.1 Scilla litardierei
AGGAGATGCCAAATGAGATTGAAGCTGAAAATGACAGTGCAAACAGCGTATATCAAGAGGATAGGCATAGTGATAGTGAAAAAGGCAGCCCACATGTTGGAATGACATTTCAAACAGAAGAAGATGCGTATCAATTGTATAATACATATGCAGCAATGAAAGGTTTTGCAACCCGAAAGGGATCTACGGGAAAGGGAAAAGATGGCAATACCACGAGGAGGAAGTATACGTGCAACAAAGAAGGGTATAAAAGCGTAAAAGATAAGAGGGAGATAGGGAGGGACGTTAATCGAAGGAAAAACGAGAGAGAAGGCTGTATGGCTCGAATGACAGTTCATAAAATCACCGGAGGAGTATGGCGGATAAATTCCTTTAATGATGATCATAATCATGAGTTGATAAAAAGCCCAGCGAAGATCCAGATGCTACGGTCACATAAAAGATCGCAGATGGACGGAACATGTAGGAATTTAGTTGATCAGATGCGTGGCTGTGGAGTAGGACCTGCAAAGATTGCAAGGATTCTAAATGCCACGAGTAGTAGTAATGTCAGTATTACTACGCAACAATGCATTGATCATGGGAGAGTAGAAAGAAAGAACAACATTGGGAAGGAATGCATTAGAGTAATAGAACAATTTATTAAAAGGCAAGCTACAGACTCTCAGTTCTATTATGCTATTGAGCATGATGAAGAGAATGTATGCAGGAGTATATTTTGGGCTGATGGAAGGGCGAGGACATCATACAGCCAGTTTGGAGATGTTGTTGTATTTGATGTCACTTATAAGACAAATAGATTCATGTTGCCTTTTGCACCTTTTACAGGTGTCAATCATCATAAACAGTCTATTTTATTTGGATGTGCTCTTCTTGCTGATGAGAAGGAAGAAACCTTTGTTTGGTTATTCGGACAGTGGTTAACATGTATGTGGGATAAAGCACCAGGAGCTATCATCACCGATCAAGACCCGGTAATATGCAATGCAATCAAAAGAGTTTTTCCAAATACAAAACACAGGTATTGCATATGGCATATCAGTCTGCACGAAGATGAGCATCTACGTTCATTGCGGTCTTCTTATAACCCTGAATTTGAAGAAGACTATGCAAACTGGTGTAAGAACAGTCAAAATGTTGAAGAAGCTGAGAATTGTTGGTGCATCTTAATGGAGAAGTACCAAACGGAATTTCAGGAGCCATTGACAGAAAAACAAAAAAATGAAATGAAAGCCTGGAAGTGGTTGCATACGATGCATGAGAAAGCACAGCATTGGATTAAGGCGTACCTACTGGATACTTTCTTTGCGGGTATGAATGTTAATACGATAGAGATTGGTGTAAAAATATATGATCAAAATAAACTCAGCACATGGTATTCATTTCTTGTTTTGTGTGTAGGCATGGCGTCCAGCCAAAGGAGTGAAAGCATGAACGCGTATTTTGATGGATACGTAAACTGTATGACTCCATTATACGAGTTCATTGATCAATATGATAAAGCCGTAAAATTTCAGCGAGACAAAGAGGAGAGAGAAGATACTTTTTGTATGCGGAACAAACCAGAATTTAGCGGCATGCATGAGTTAGAGGTTCATGCCGCAAAGGTATATACTAGAAACATATTTTTCATTTTTCAAAATCGTTTCAAAAATACTTTATACTGTCGGCACGAAAGGGTGAGCACGGATGGGGACACGAGCACGTATAGAGTAACTATGCGGATTGATGGAAAGAGCTACATGCATAATGTTCAATGCAATATATCTAAGGGAATGTTCAGGTGTACGTGTGCAAGGGCGGTGACTGAAGGTTTGCTATGCACGCAAATTTTATATATGATGAAGCAAAAGTATGATATGCAAGCCATCCCTGAGAGATATATTTTACCCAGGTGGACTCTAAATGCAAGACATAGCATCATGAGTCTTGGGGCCTCGTCGACTAGCACAGTACACGGAGTGCGTCTAACTCAAATTACTCCACTTCAAGCCTGGAGACTTCGTTCATCATTCGATAAAGTCGTGGAGGCGGTAACAAGAGATCCCCTTCTGTTTGATGTCGTCTTTGGGTGGGCAAACAGTTTTTTGGACCAGCATAATATGACTAATAAAGCGCAAACTGCTTCTGAAGAGCCAAGATCACAGGTGGGGTCCAGTGCACCTATCAAACAAGAAGTGGGAGTAAATGATGTCATTATGCATGATCCTGCAAAATCTAGAACTAAAGGCCGACCACGAGTGGCGTCAAGGATTCCGTCTGGAATACAAGTCTCACAAGAACAAAGTCAAACAAGAACAAGGACATGCAGTGTTTGTGCAGAAAAGGGTCATGACATGAGAACTTGTCGTATGAGCACAGCTGGTAGAAATAAGGTATATATGAGCACAGCTGGTTACTATTTTATATACTAGTATAAATTATTGTAACATCATTGCTCCATAATCTCTGTAGGAAAAATCTTCGCCCGATGACTTAACAAGGCTGTGATATGAAGGATGACATTTTTGTATCCTAAAGGCAACAATTTTGTATCAGCTTGGAAGAAATATACTACATGCATCTGTCACGGACATATCAGTGTAAATGGGTTGTAAGTAAACTGGTTCTCTTTAAAAATGGTCATCGGAAAACGGCAGCCTCCTATCTTTTTAGTCCAAAATGCAGCCATTGTGGAGTTGAATTAAGAGGGCTGGGGGTCCAAATTGAACATTAAAACAGTAAGTCTTGGTTATAAGCTTATGAGGATGATGCCTATCATTCGAGACCTATATCCGATGCTGCGGATCTCATATCTTATAATTTCTCTGTTGCTGCAGAACCTGACAAATGTCAAGAAAATTAATGGGATTAAGGAGTAAGAAGCAGAAGCAGTAGAGCTGAAGAGAATGAAGATTCAAGAGAATGAGGCATGTAGCTGTCCGCGATGAGTAATGGTGGGTAATTGTATACAGTTTAGCTCCGCGCGCACAACGTTTACAACTTTTACCAATTGTGCGCGCTGATCAAAACTTGGTAATTTTACAGGCTTCCTAATAAGCGCACACAACGTTCAATAATGTTACGGATGTGCGCGCTGAGTAATATGGGTAATTGTAAGCAGTTAAGCCCCACGCGCACAACGGTTCATAACTTTGACGGTTATGATCGATGAGTAAATGTTGGTAATCGTAGACAGTTATGCTCAGCTCGCACAACGTTGAATGCTGTTGCCGTTGGTGCGAGCTGAGTAATTGTGGGTACTTCAAGTTAGCATCACGCAATTTTGTAATGTGATGCAATTGCACCAAATTTAATGACATTGTATTAAGATCTGTATTCCAACATGCTACAACATTTATGCATTCAAATGTACATAACACAACAAAGTAGAAACTACATCTAAACATTTTGCAACATCACAGTTTTTGCCCGACTAAGCAATTAAAGCACTAGACTATACTAGGGATACAAGGATTCCCACCATGAAAAAAATTTAAAGTTTGTTGCCATTTATGAGCTGCTCCAGCAGCTGCATCAGCGTCACTTGCTTCGTTGTATCTTGGCCATCCGTCCCCCTGTCTGCGTTGAAGAAGAATCAGTGATGAACAAATAACAAAGCATAATTAAGTAAAAATATTGTACGGGTAGACTTAGAATAAGATAGAACATTTATTATCATTGAGCAGTGATGTCTGCAACGAAGTATCAAGGAGCATATACAAGCAGTGAAGAAACGGGTATGCATGGAAGGTGATAGCTTCAATGACGACAAACAGAACATATGAAGGAGCAAAGAACATCTTCGAATCAATATATATTTGATGTATTCAATTTCTGCATCACGTCACTAGACGCTAGTATATTGTCCATCTTTGAGTGTTGAGGACGCAGAAGTGATGAAGGAAAAAATAGAATGTCGTAGAGAAAATATCATATAACTAGAATAAGATACAATAAGATAGAATAATATCATCAAGAAGTGTAGTGGTTGACGAGGGCTTGTGGGAAGGGAAGCCATTTATAGACGACTTTGGATGCCATTGGATGAGGATGAGACTACAGTAGAGTTACTGGGAGGCAACACAAGAGACCCCGTGAGTCTACAGCAAATTGCTTGTGATTATACAGAAGAATGCCCGTGAATCTACAGCAGATTGAGTTCCCAATAATGTATGACCGTGGTGGTGCGCGTTGAGCAAACAAAATAGCTCAACGCACACAATCGGCAAGAATATGGCCGTTTTGCGCGGAGAGCAAATAATTTTGGAAGATGTGCGCGATGAATAAAATCTTATGTACATTCACGATCACTGCTTTGTAGACTCACGGGGTTTCTTCTGTAGACTCATCCTCATCCAAGGGCAGTCTAATTCGTCTATAAAATGGCTTTCCAACGCACTCTTCAATCTTTACACTTCGAGTGATGGTTATCAGTCATGAGGAAGGAGTAATGCTACACTCGACTGTAGGCTCATCCTCATCCAAGGGCAGTCCAATTCGTCTATAAATGGCTTCCATGCCCACAAATTATATTCAACCACACAGCTTCGAGTGCTGTGAAAGGCATGAGAAAGAAGTAACCTTGCTCAAATATTACTCTGACCATATCAAGCTAACCCTTCCCAAACAACCAGAGACCATAGCTTAAACAAACCATCACCGGTTTGCTGCAGCAGTGAAGATGGCCACCCAAACGAGGTTGAAGCTTTTCATAGACAAGGGGATGAAGAGAGTGTTGTTCGCGGAAGCGGGCAAAGAGTTTGTCAATTTCCTCTTCAGCCTTTTGGCCATGCCTGTGGGCTCAGTCATCAAGCTCATCACCAAAGAAAAAGTGGCAGTGGTATGAAAAGCATTTATGTAATGAAGCCCATCATTAAATGTGCTGAAAACTGAATCTCTTGAAAGCTGTATCTATGAAAAATGATGTATCTGGTATTTTAGTTCAAAATGCAGCTAGTGTGGCTTTGAATTCCTAGGTCTGCGGGTACAAACTAAAACTTAATACCCAAAGTTTTAATTATGAGAGTATGAGGATGATGCCTATCATTCGAGAAATCTATATGCTGTTGTCGATCTCATATCTTATAATTTATCTGTTACAGCAGGTCACGCCAATTGTCAAGAATTCATTCTAGAAATTGTTTCCATTGATCAAAAATAACTCCAAGTACAACGAACAAAAAGGAGAAACAAAAAAGGGTTCGATCCACCTATGATGCAGGAGCTCGAGAAGAGGCGTCCCCAGGCGATTCGTCTTCTCCCGAACCAGTAGGGTGACCAGGGACAACCGGAGGTCGGGGAAGCATTCTTCGGACCCGCGCCTCGAACGCTGCCAAACCATCCCGGAAGGACTTCTCGATGTGAGCAGCAAAAATGGCCGAGAACTCCCGGAATCCCTCACGGATAGACTCCACGATCTTCGGAGCCAGGACATCCCCATAGTCCCTCTGGACCTCAGCTACGATCCGACCATGGGCCACTTCCCGCAGGTCGCCTATATCGGCCCAAAGAGCGCCTTTCGCATTTCTATGCTCCTCCCGGGCGAGGGACAGTGCATCCTCAGCATACTTGGCCGAACTCTTGGCGACAGCCAGAGCCTCCGTCAAACATCCCACCTCCGAGGTGAGCTCTGCAACTCTCAGTTTGAACTGGTGGGCCTCCTTGGCTGATTGGTCAGCCGCCTCAGCCCTCAGGCGCTCCTGCGCCAAGGCCGCCTCAAGACCATCTACAGCAACCGGGTAAACCTGCAAGACCGCAGGGATGAATGTCGCCATCAACAAAATAGTCGTTGAAGAAAAAAGGGTCCGACATGCTGGATATGCCATACCAGAGAGTCTGCCAGTTTCAACCAGAAGGAGCGGTCACTCGGAAGGACAGCTGGACTACTCTCACTCCTCTTCTTCTTCCTCTCGGGACCTTCAGACCACGAGTGAGAGCGTCTCTTCTTCTCCTCATTCCCGGTTAACACACGGGAACCCTGCTCGACGGCCGCCACGTCCCCCTCTCCGAGGTCGAGACCGGAGGGCGAATCAATCTGATTCGCCATGAAGGGCGAAGGTTCGGCCGTGCCCAAGGGCGGATGGTGAGGAACGTTAGGAACGTCTTCTCTGAAATCCCGACCCACCATCTGAGCAAAAAAGATGAAAATCAGGGTAACGAGCAACGGGTAAAGCAGAATTTAAAAGGAGAAAGGCTTTATACTGAAGGTCCCTTCGAATCCAAGCCGTCAGTAAGGGACACGTGTCAAAGTCTCACAGAGGCGGCACTTCGAATACCACTCCCCATGGGCGGGAGAATTCGTTCGACTGGCCTTCATTCAATGCGACCCGGTCCCCGGGTTATCCGATAAGTACGAATCCTTATCATGTATTCCCGAAAAGACGAGTGTTTTTACGTAGAAAGAAATAAAAGAAGAGAGCAGAAAGAACACTGCAGGTAGTTCGCACTTGCAGGGAAGTACAAGTAAAACTCCAACACAGATAAAAAGACTGAGAAAATAACACAATATTCCATTTTAATGATACATTGATACATCTTATACATACACCAACATCTTCATATTCACAACTCACTCGAAAAAAGATGGGCAAAAGTACAAGTCTCTCATTATACATCAAATCGTAACACTAACACCCTTAGATGAGGACTACATGCATAAAATGTATTATTTGACACTTTGAATTGATTGTTTTTGTATCTCAATGATTGAATGCACCTCAATCTTGCATTACACTCTGCCTGTTGCATGTGTCGATCCATTGTTGTACACCTTGCCTGTTGCACGTGCACGCTTTCACATGTTCATGACATATGACATATGACATACACTCTGTCGATCAATTGTTGTACACCTTGTCTTGCACCTTGCCTGTTACTGCCTTTACTACAGTAGATGTATATGACATACACTCTGCCTGCTGACATGCACCATTTCCAAACTTTATGTAAGGACTAGTTGTGACATGGAATTTCTTAACAATTATGCAACGGTG
>CM061131.1:59940223-59961249 GCA_030789695.1 Scilla litardierei
TTTTCTTCATCTATCCCAGAAAACCAAATAAAAACGCTTCCTATTCCTTAAAAATGCAAAACTATAAAAATCTAATATGTTCATCCTTTCTACAGGTTGAACGTTAAGGGGTGTGCCTAAATCGATGTTTTGAATTAAAGGGAACTAGAAGGAGAGCAGCTGATAGAAGCAAGCTAAGGGAAAAGAGTCATAGGTGACTCAACCGAGCATCCACATACGCGGTCGAGTAGCACAGGGCACATGAAAAACAAAGGAAAATGTCGTTCTGTCTACACGGCCTGAGTAGCCTCTACTCGGTCGAGTAGTCCCTTACTTGACCGAGTATCCCTCTACTCGATCGAGCTGAGGAAGGCACATGAAAATATTGGAAAAATGACGTTCTGCCTACATGGCCCGAGTAGTCTCTACTCGGTCGAGAAGATGCCTACTCAACCGAGTACCCATCTACTCGACCGAGCACGGGAGAAACTGGGAAACAACGACAAATTGGTTACTCGACCGAGTTAACCCTACTCGACCGAGTAGTTGAGGGAGTGTTCTAAAAACTCAACTTCAATTTATTTTTATGACCCGATCGAGCAGTAACGCTGCTCGATCGAGTCGCGTAACCCTTAAGTATGCGGGGTCCACTTCCGAACGAGTCGGGTTATTAAAACCCAACCCATCTTCCATAAGCCCTAGGCCTTTTTCATTTCCCAAAATCTTATTGCCCAAGCACCCAGACCCCTCCCCTACTCGATCCGTATGGCTACCGCCGACCGCCGACCGCTGTCGCCACCGACATCATCATCCGGTCAGAATCTCTCTCTCTCTCTCTCTCTCTCTCACATTAAAAACCCTTTCCCCCCTTTTCCACCGATCCCCGCCCGCCGCTAAAGCCCCCAAAACTACCTAGGGCAACCCCATCTGCTCGACCGATTAGACACTCCACTCCCCATCGAAACTACTCGGTCGATCAACCCTCAGCACACCAACCCTTGCCCCTACGTTACTCGACCGAGCAACGATTGTGCTCGGTCGAGCAACGGCACACATCCTCCTACTTATTTTTCATTTCATCCCCTAACATTATATTTTCTTCTATTTTAGGTACGTTTTGCCTACAGAGTAGGACACGTCCCGAAGCATCTCGGGGGAGACCTATGATCAACAACAGTCACATGTCTGCTCACATCATTCTCGCCGTGATCGTTGTGTTGGTACACTCTATACACTCTTTATTTTTTTCCTGACACTTCAGCCTGCCTTTTGCATGATTCCTCGCACTAGGGGGTCCTACACCTCCACATCGTGGAAAGAGGAAGGCCACTAGCACCTCCTCTTCTCGACCCTCACGCCGTTCTCACCGTTCCACTACCCCCACCATCGAGGAGGAGTACATGGGTGATCCATTGTCCATCCGACTCTTCTCCCCCACGTCACACACACATCCCCACCACTTCCGCCCCCATCCCCACTACTGCACCTCCCACAGCGCCCATCTCTCTCCCGCCACGTGTGCAGACAGTCGGTATCACATTTAGGGATGATGCGCACCATGACCGATTCATATCCCTTTGCAGCGGAGACTCATTCCCACACAGTTTAACGATGTCCCCACCCTCCGATGCCATAGACTCCTGCAGGGAGTCCATTGGCTATACCGCACCATCGGTTTCGACCAACTCCTAGCGATCCATGCACCCACCTACACATGCCTAACTCTGGAGGCATTGAGTTCCATCGCCCGCACCCAGGCAGGCGATTGCATTACCTTCTGGCTGCTGGACGACGAATTCATGGTCACGTACGCCATGATCTGCTCCCACTTCCGTTTTCCAGATGTCCCTGACCCCCGAGCTGCCTTCTCCCCAGACTACGAGCTATCTGCTTTTGATGCCTCTGCTTTCTGGCATCGCATTTCTGGTCTAGACCATTACCGTCCCAGCCGGGTGAAGGCATCATGCATTATACATCCTTGCCTTTGCAACGCACAGCGACACCTCGCTACCACCATTTTCTGCAGGCCAGAGGTCGGGACCATGTCCCTGCCCGAGCTTTCCCATCTCATGGGAATGACCCGACTACTGCGCTTCCACCCTGACGGCTCCCTCTGCCCATTTGTCCTTTCTAACGCAGCCCACTAGCTGTGTTATCGCCTATTACAGACCGCCCACTCTCACTACGCCACTGAATCTGCTGTGGCGAAGTTTTCACCATCTTTGCACAGATGCTGGGTATTGATCTTCCTGATGACCTAGTGACCCCCCTGGCCCCACGCGCTTGACTTTCGGTGTGCTTGAGCACATGCACATCATTTGGCCTTATGGGGCATGTCACTGGACCTATCTAGTAGGCACCCATCACACACCCCACTTTGTCCTTCTCTCCCCTCACCTCACCACCATAGTGCATGTCCAGCAGAGCTGGATGATAAATAGGGTCCACCCACTTCCCACACTCCATGCCCTCGAGCCCCTCGGAGCCCCCGTCGAGGTAGTCATCGACGACCGGGAGCTCTGATCCTCTGAGGACGAGGAGCCTGACCTGGCCGCCATTGTGGCTGCCCTTTCAGCTCTTCCTGCGCACCCTCCGCCACCAGGTGGCACTACCTCTTCCACCCTTGACTCCACCACCTCCACCATCGTCGGGACCTCGGTGACTGTCACCACCGTCTGCCCCGAGGCCCCTGTCGCTATCTCTTCTGTACCCATGCCCGAGGGCACTGATATCTTATCTGCTCCCGAACCTACTGCTCTAGACTTTTCGGAGCACGAGCCAGCCGTCAACCTTCCACCACTTAGGGACCTTCTAGCATCCCTGCCTATCTCCATAGGGTCCCATTTACCGACCTCTGGTTCCACTTCCTTACCCACAGTGGCTGTACTCACTGAGAGCATCTCGACTTCTGTCCTCACATCTGTGTCGACGACAGCTCCTTCTTTCGATGCAGATGCCTCTGTAGCTGCCGCCGCCGATATCCCTTCGAGGCAACACTTCCCTACCTTTCAGCCTAGGCACCGTGGACCCCCTCAACAAAGCCGCTTTACGCAAGTCGTGTCTCACGGTTCCCTTCCTCCCCTCGACTCCTGTACCACCGACGCTCGTCTGACGGTGATAGAGGACTTGACTTCTTGCCTTAGGCCTGATTTCAATGCCTTCGCCCGCTCGACAGCCACCCATCAGCAGTGGGTTGAGTCTGAGCTCGCTTCCATTATAGACTTTCTTCATACACAGGGCCCACCTCCCGTGATCCTTGCTCACACACCTCCACCCAGGCCAACCACTATCTTGACCACCACACCACTCAGTGCCCCCACACTTTCAGGCTTCTGTAGGGCCTGCTACTTCTACACCTGAGTTGGTAGCCACAGACGTGTCCACTTCAATTGTCGACTCATACGGTTCAGCACCAGCGAGACTGCCATAGTCCTATTTTCAGCACAGCCAACGTCTACCACTTCCTCCTACCCACTAGCCGACCCAGTCATCGAGCCACAGCCAGCTTCCATTGCCCCTGCTTGATTTGTCCCTACACCACTTGTTGTCCTTCCCTCTTCTTTTATTGTGCCCATCTATCTTTTCGGGGCCTTATTCTTACACAGCTTGGGGGAAGACACACCATGCATCATTCCATTTATTAGCATCATCATTTTATCTTTGCATCATATCACTTTCTTTTTCGTTTTTCATAGATTTCTTTTCCATTCACTTTTTATCTACTTACTTCCCACCCACCCTAGTATCATTTCTCGCATGCCATCGTGCTCTCATCCGTGAGGACACTGCTGCGTTTAGCTTGGGGATGAGTGCTATCGCTTTATTTTTATTTTTTATTTTATTTTTACATTTTCTCTCATTTTACACCCATTTATTCACCTTTTCATTTTTCCTCATTCAGCATCACATTTTTCACTTTTTGCCAAGCTTACATGCATGTTTCATTTTCTTACTTTCTCCGCTTTTCTCCCTTTTAGCTAGAATTATTTTGCATGATGAAATCTCTCATAGCCCTCAATAGCTACTCACGATGCTTATATCTGTTGACATGCTATTTAGGTTAGTCTCAGTTTTACTATTTATATGCTGGCATATTCTCTTGCTGATCTTTCTAATTTAATGCCTGATATGAATTGAAATTGAATGTATGAAATAGTATCTAGTACGTCTTTTGTTGGGTAATGCGCCTAGATTCACCCATCATTAGTACATTTGGAGCACCTATTTGTTATCTTAGCCACTTCTGTTTGCATGCCTGATATTATTGTTCTTTATACCGCATGCTTTCAATATCCATTGAGATGAATGAAAATATCCATACTAGCTATGAGTTTAGTTAGTGTATTATCCCATTGAATCGTTGTGCACCTCTGATGTGTGAACCGAGTGATAAATTATTTTCTTTCTCCACATATCCTTATGATTCTCTACACATCATCTGGTTTCACCCCCTGCAGCTACTTCTACCGCATCTACTTCCCAAAAATTTCAAAAGAAAAACAGATATATATATATATATTCTAAAAAATGTGAAAAGAGAAAAAGAAAAGAAAAGAGAAAAGAAGGAAAGAAAATTATTTCCTATCCCTTTATTAGAAGCTACTAAAAATACTTGGGAAAAGACAAAAATTTCCATATCCTATTCCTAGATGCAACGCCTCAAGTTAAGCTTAGGGGTGAACTACTTGATTATATGAGTGAGTATAACATTAGAGTAGAGATGATGCACAATGGTGAGATTCGATAATGCTTGAACTTTACAAAATATTTTAGTTTTGGAAGATTTTTCATGATTCGAAGTGAATATTTAAATGACATGATCTTTTTCCATTCTCTATTGCATGTTGGTATGATCTCT
Organism: Scilla litardierei; assembly: GCA_030789695.1. Classification (NCBI taxonomy): domain Eukaryota; kingdom Viridiplantae; phylum Streptophyta; class Magnoliopsida; order Asparagales; family Asparagaceae; genus Scilla; species Scilla litardierei. The sequence continues at coordinate 59,945,061 of CM061131.1, forward strand.
TTGTGCTCCACTTGTATCTATTGATTGAAAAAGTGCATTGCTAACTCTTTTTATACTAGACTATATAGATTGCATGAAATTGATATGCGTTGATGGCATGATTTTAGAAGATCCCTACCTTTTCCTTTATTGCATGCTAGCCATATGATTAGTAAGACTTGAGAATATTATTAGCATGTGTTTTATTAATCGAAGCATCGTGATATACTGCTGAGGCTTGAGATCTGATTGGACATTTTAGCATCCCCCTTCCATCTCTTACCTCTTTTATTTTCTTTTGTTTATCGCCCGACAAACCTAGTATTTGTCTTCCTCGAGGACGAGTAAGAGGTAAGATTGAGGGATTTTGATGTGTCCATATTTTCTATCTTTTCATAGCATCATTCCATTGCATTTCATGTCATATCCGCATCCAAATCCCGCATTTTCTTACGATACTGCAATTCTAATGCCATATTCAAGGTTCGTAGAGTTTTGTGGATTTTCAGGGATTTTTGAGCGATTCAGAACCACTTTTGGATATGGACACATCCAGCATGCCCGTGAGTCCGTTGGCGAGGTTCTACCGGAGTTTTCCAAGGTTCGAAAGCTTATGGGAGGAGTGGAGGAGAATCTGGCAAGAGAAAGGAGTTGTTTTGGATTTTTCCCAGGCGACTCGTCCAAGTAACACAAGATGCTCGGTCGAGCTGATACACAAAGCCCAGCAGAACGCGCATCCGACTTGACCAAGCAGTGTGACGACTCTCCCCAAGTCGACCAACTTCACGCTCGACCGAGCAGTACCTACTCGACCGAACCAGCGGATGACTAGACCGAGCAAAGCCTACTCAGGCCGAGTAGGCAGAGCGACATTTTGGAAGGAGATCCGATCTACTGACAGCTCGGTCGAGTAAGCAGGCTGCCACCCCTTCGCTACTGAACGACTCTCCTGAACGAGCGTCAGCCGTAAGTTGAAGGGGCTACCCCTTCGCTACTTAACAACTCGCCTAAAGAAGCGTTGTCAGCCATAAGTCGAAGGGGACACCCCTTCACCACTGAACGACTCTCCTAAACGAGCGTCAGTCGTAAGTCTAAGGGGCCACCCCTTCACCACTGAACAACTCTCCTAAAGCATCATCAGTCATAAGTCGAAGGGACTACTCCTTCGCCACTGAACGACTCTCCTACACAAGCATCAGCTGTAAGTCGAAGGGGACACCCTCGCCACTGAACAACTCTCCTAAAGAAGTATCGTCAACCGTAAGTCGAAGGGACCACCCCTTCGCCACTGAACGACTCTCCTGAACGAGCGTCAGCCGTAAGTTGAAGGGGCCACCCCTTTGCTACTGAACAACTCGCCTAAACAAGCGTCGTCATCCATAAGTCGAAGGGGCCACCCCTTCACCACTAAACGACTCTCCTAAACGAGCGTCAGTCGTAAGTCTAAGGGGCCACCCCTTCACCACTGAACAACTCTCCTAAAGCATCATTAGTCGTATGTCGAAGGGACTACCCCTTCGCCACTGAACGACTCTCCTACACAAGCGTCAGCTGTAAGTCGAAGGGGACACCCCTTCGCCACTGAACAACTCTCCTAAAGAAGCATCGTCAGCCGTAAGTCGAAGGGGCCACCCCTTCACCACTGAACGACTCTCCTAAACAAGCGTCAGCCGTAAGTCGAAGGGGACATCCCTTTGCTACTGAATGGCTCTCCAAAGACGTCGTCAGCTGTAAGTCGAGGGTCCACCCCTCTCTGTCAATCGTGAGTCAAGGAAATCCCTCTCTTACCATGGAACTAGTGGTTGACTTTTAAGCATGGTTTGATGTGTCATTATATTTCACGTTTTATCTATATGATCACACGTCAAAATGATTGCTCAATTACATATTTCATACTCTTTTACGCTATTATTTGGAACAATATGACTTTTGGAGCGTTTATGTTTATTTCAGGGATTTGGAGCGATATTGGAGCAATTTGGAGTCAATAAGACGATCAGCGACGTGAGAGCACCAAGAAGACTCATGATGACATGCTTTAGGTGCCAAAGAAGAAGACTAGAGGAATAGAAAGAGAAAGGAGAAGCCAAGAAGCAATCAGCTTCAGTTTCCCAAGCGACTGGACCAAGTAGCATAAGCTACTCGGTCGAGCTGACATGCAATTCTTGCAGAGGAAACGGGTACACCCTACTCGACCGAGTAGGGTGGCTACTCGACCCGAGTCGTAATTTCCAGAGCTACTACTTTGAGCTTCTCCCCAAGGCACTCTAGCTCGACGGAGCATGAAGGCTACTCGGTCGAGTAAGGCGAACACCCAGATTTTCAGACGGCCTCTCACTCTTTCGAAATATAATATCATTCTAACAAGCAAATTTTTTATCTCATATTTTTTATGGATAGTAAAATTCATAATGGTTCCAACACTGCCAAAAACATGTCCATCGAAAGTCAGATGAAATTTGGAGAATTTTTGCATGTTGATGATGCAGTTCTAAAATCTTTACTTGCCCACCTACTTGACCGAGCAGCTACCTACTCGATCCGAGCAGACCCTGTTCGGTCTGAGCAGACAGAGCGGTGTTTTTGGAGGAATTCCTGCCCTACTGCTGACTCGACTGAGTAGGAGGCTACTCGACCGAGTCAGCTGGGGCCCAGAACTTAAGTTGCGTTCGGATTTGGATTTGGGCACGACTTTCAAAGGTTTCTTGGGCTATTTTCTAGGGTTTTGAGTGGACTATATAAATGAACTGTAGCCGTCATTAGAGGGGGACTTTTAGAGAGTTTTAGAGAGTTCTAAGAAGTTTTGGAGACGATCTTTTGGGAGTTAGGCTACGCCATATGCCCCTCCTCTTGTAACAAGCTAAGTATTTTATCTCTTTAATTTTATTTTAGTTCTTCATATTATTTTTTTATGATGCTTGCAATGACCTCTATTGTTTTCATAATGTTTGCTATGCTTGAATAATCTTTTCTAAGGCTATTGGATTAGCCCTAGGAATTTAGGATCTAGATGCAAAGATATGATTTTTATAATGTGATGGATATAAAAGGGGTTGTATTTTGGTTGATCTAGCAAAATCCCTGGGAGAACTCGTACTGAGATCGTGCCCATGGTCGGTGGAATCGATTAGTTTAAAGAGTATCCTACGAATTTAATTAGGGAGTTAGTGGATTCAACCAAGGCTCGTGACCTTGCCCGGCTAACGCCTTGATGGGATCCACCGACGAATAATAACACTAATTGACGGCAATCGTCATTGCGTCAATAAGAGCCACCAAAATACCTCGAAGCTCTAACCTATGAGAGTGGTATGAGTTAGCATTCGAACCATGAGAGTGGTGAGATTATTGTAGATCCTTAATGCACGTATCGTATGCATCTATCGCGCGAGCGGGGTGAATACTGTATGTTAGATTCATGATGCCTAGATGCATGAATTCACTTCCTAGATGCTACAATCCCCAATAAAACAAATGCAACGTAAGAGTCCTAACCTAGCATAGACATCCAACGGTCCTAGTGATGAGTCCTAAAGCCCTAGTCTTTTTTATTTTATTCTTTTCTTTGTGTGGAGTCCTTTGTTTGCGACATCGAGTGACACGCCCTTCGCATCCATCACCATTACGACACTCCATATTCCACATCCACCAATAAACCTACAAGTCTAACTCAACCTAGGAGTAGATAGGTAGTATAGCACCGCTTCCCCGTGTTCGATACCTGCTTACCACTATACCATGCACTTGCGGTTAAACGACATCGTTTCGGAGTTAATTCCATGCCGATCAAGTTTATGGCACCATCACCGGGGAGGCATTCCACCATATTATCTATTTACCACGATTAAGTTGATTAGATTGCGTAAAAAACATGTATAAAAAACAGAGATATTTTTCCCACCACTTGCTATTATTATTATCTTTATCTCTCTTTGTACCACTGACGTCTTTTCCAGGTTGTCTACTTTGCTTGATCAGGTACAGTTGATGTGGCGATGGTGCTTCTAAAGATGCGATCGGGTTCTATACGATCCTATACATATCTCGCTACATTCTATCCGGCTGAAGGCAAGTCCTTCAGAGCAGCCTTGTGCAAGTTCTAAAGAATGTTAGGAAGGTTCCAGACGTAGTTAGACCATGAGTGGTTTGATTCCAAGCTATACATATCTTCGCTAGAAGGCTAAAGGGACCCTCACATGAGTTTATGGAGAGGATGCTAGTGGAAAAGTTCAGTGATCTACAGTTGGCAGCAACCTTGGAGCAAATGATAGATGATGCTCGATCTACCGGTTCGCTAACCGTTAAGGTAGGTAAACCATCCGACCAAGTATTCATCGATTTTATTATGGCTAATGTCTCTGGTGCAGGTACTATCATAGATAGAGTGTATGCTTCACTTAAAGGTGATCATATCCACCTTTACACCATCAACACTCCACAAATAGAGACATCCGAGCTGTCAGAGGAAGACACATATATGGACCTATTGAGAAGCATCGTGGACACAGTTCAATACACCGATCCATTAACAATAACGGCGGGTGACCCTTTTGAGCTTGGATTTCAAAACTTTATTATTCATCGTTGTAACGCCCACTTTCCGACCGCACGTATTTTGGCGTGTATGGTTGTTTCGTGTCCATAATTTTCGTACTTGATTTTTTATTACTGCCTTCCGTAGCTCAAATGCGCGACCGGACCTCGTTTTCACGGTCCTCTCGGAGGCGCGAGCACTCTGATATTTTCTTCGTAATTTTTTGAAGTCGAGGGACCAAACTGCTTAACTCATTACCACTTGGTTATATATTTTTTTAATATGAAGTTGTTTTAAGTTTCTGTACGTTTTTAAGAAAACTTTTTAAATTTTTTTTAAGTTTGAAATTCATGAGTTATGTGAGTTTTCACATGGTTATTAAATATATTAAAACATTAACCTGTAGATTAGCATCCTAACCTAATTTTATATCATACGATTTGTTAAGGACAATCAAATCCAATCTCTGTTTTTTTTGAATCAAACCATTTTATATCAAATCCCACTAAATCTTAATAGTCTTCTCCCCTCATTCCCACGTCAGCACCCCAATCCCCAAACTGTTATCCCCACATGATGCGCTCCTCTACTCTAATACATATGTAGCAATCTTGGGTTTCATGAATGGGGGTACAAGCCACAACCAAACCATTTATTGACTTCACGCACACAACTTGCACCCACAAAACACACAGCAAATGAGAGAAAGGCTAAGCAAAAGGCAAAAGAGAATAACAAAACAAAACTTTAAACCTAGGACCCTAGGCCACTCTTCACGTGCTGCAACCTTAAAACCAAACTAATCTATTTAAATAGAGACCCTGCTATATCTTTTAGGTTAGAAACCCTAGGCAATAGGCAGCCGCCCCTACCTACCCTCTCTTCTCCCCTTCTCCATGCACTGCAGCCTTCTTCTTTCTCTCGCAAGCTCCTTCTCCACGCCGAGCTCACAACTCTCTCCCTCGCCCTGCTACTTTCCCTCGCGAGCTCCCTTCATCCTCGCACGCAACACACCGGAGCGGCCACCGTCCGACCACCGAAAAATCCTTCTGTCCCTCGCCTCTTCCCTCGCCTCATCCAGCCACCGCCGCAGCGAGGCCAACACATCCCATCTCCGACTGCCGCGTCGAGCAGCCCCACGCGTAGTCGCTCCCCTCTCGACGATGCGCGGCCCTCGCCGTTCAACCATTCCCCTCCCTCGACCTCTCATTCAACTCATCTCCAGCCTAGCTCGCTGCCGCACGCCCACTAGTCTGCAAACCAACAGGTAAGTTGTATTCTCTCTTTCGTGAACAGTGTTATCATGCAAACATCACCTTATGTTATTAAATAAACCTACATATATCACAGCACCAGATGTTGAACGCATGCTTATTTATTAATTTATACTTATAGTATATTCACTCTCTTGGATGGACTGGTATGCATGCAGGCATCTGCGAGTTTCTGGGGGTAATTTTTGAGGATTTAATGCATTAGATGAAGGTAGGTTACTAGCCCTATGCAGCATTATAGATTTCTAGAACTTAATCCTACTTCTTCTTGAGCATTATGGGGTGCAGTTTTGACCCGTCTATTTTTTGAATGTCAGGAATAATCATTTCATTATTCATGTACTCCTAGTAATGTTCATAAGCGATTTGAAATTTTTGTACTATGGAACCTGAAATACTAGACTTTGAATGATTGAATAAAATTAGAGAAATTTGGATATGTATCTGTCTTCAAAACCTCCACTACTTGCGTGTAATTGGCCCACCCATATATTAACATATAATCTTATAAACAATAGCATTTATATAAAACAGGTAGGTTAGCAAGTATAGTTTACCTATTAAAATGTGTTAAATATTTTGTAGCAGTAAGTTATTAACAGTATAACTTGCGAGGTTAAACCGTGCTTACTCGTGCATTTAATCTTACTAATAGGTGTTCGATTTTAATTTTCTTAGTTATCCTTTTAACTCGATATTTATACCCATGACGCAGATATGATACGTCTTTTATGCGACCATTGCCGCTTTCAGACCTGACGTATGATCAACATTCAAACGCAGTAAAGGTTAGTCCCCTAACTCGTAGCCAACCCACACCGTAGCAAAATCAAACCCTAAAATAAAATTTGGCAACTATAACTAAATTTATTTTCAGCACCTGTAAAATGACTACCACTGTAGAAAATCGACCATCGGACAACTTTCTGTGCATATAGGGTAGTCGTCGATCTAGGCTGATAAAACACCAAAATGTGACTCTGACAATTAGGGTAGTCCCGACAACCTAGAAATGAACCTAAATAGGATTTTCTGAAAACGAGGCCTGACACCGTCGACGTGGCACTATTTCAGACGGACTTCCGCTGACGAGACGCTTGGACGAGACGCTTCGAGAGGACGACACACTCGCCATCGCATGCAAGTGTATCCACTTGCACTTTTGGCCGTGCTTAGGCCCTAGTTGGTTAGAATTGTTAACTATGAACAAATAGAACCGGACGTTAAATGATAGCGTCCGGGACGACTCCTGACGTCTCAGACTTGACGACGAAGTCTGAGCCTGACAACAACAACTTGATATTATAGGGCTATCATGTGTGTGCGTGTGTGTGGACACCCTAGAATAACCCTTCCTGTCTTGTCACGTCCCGTCCCGTCTTGCACAGCCCGCTGGGCAATAGGGCACTCTCCGAGTGATCCCTTATACTGATTCACAGCCTGCGGGCAATAGGGCATTCTCCAAGTTAGAGAGAGTGATTCCTTGTACTGATACACAGCCCGAGGGCAATAGGGCACGCTCCAAGCTAGAGAGAGTGATCCCTTGTACTGATTCTCAGCCTGTGGGCAATAGGGCACTCGCCAAGCTAGAGCGAGTGATCCCTTGTACTGGAGTCATGTCGTGTCTTGTCTTCCTTGGGGTTTGGGGTTGGGTTGAGCGTGCACACGGTAAGAGGGTCTGATCCCCCTCGAACCGTAAGGTGTGAACCCTTTCGTGTCTCACTTGTCTTGTCTTGCCTTGTTTCCGTCACGTCCCGACTTGTCTTGACACCTGTAGGTTAGTCCCGTAGTTGGTAGCACACGCTACGACTACTACTTGTTGCGCTTTACTTTCCTGCTACGTTACTTCTGTTTGTTACTCAGTTATAACCCCACCATGTTAATCAACCAGTAAACTGTTGTGTAATAGAACCCCAGCATGCTAATCAACCAGTCAACCGTTGTTTAAAGTTCGGTACACTTGCAGTAAAGTCTAACCCTTCTTGTAGACTTTACCTGACGTACAGTTCCTTTCTCTTGGGTGTTGTACGTCAGGTGCTCAGCCAGAGTTCGTGGACGAGGCAGACTCACTGGAGTACGAGGAGCCGAGGACGTCGATCCAGAGTTCGTGCCTGACGAGGATCAGACCTTGAGGTCTTTTAGTCGCCACTTTCAGAGGTTACTACTTTCAGTTTTCTTTTAGATAGTTTGTTGCCACGCTTAGGCTTCTTTTTAGACTTTGTACTTGTTGGATATTATATCTCTAATTTAATGAATGCATCTTCCTTTCCGTACTTTCTGTTGTTTCAAACTATATTAATGCAAGAACCTGAAAATCTTTTAAAATGGTACCTCTACAGACGCTTATTGGGTCCGAGCTTCTCAAGCTCTGGCCTAAGCGGGCCTCGTCACGTTTCGCTTCCGTCCATTTTGGGAAGCGGGGCGTGACAGGTTTTAGTGGTGGCCCATGCAGGTCTTGCAAAAGTTCGGAACAATAAAAGTACCGCATTCATTTAATATCCACGTACAAGTCTGAATTAGTTTCTCAGTCTTAGTTAGTGGGAAGAATTAGGTAGACGTCCCAATTTGATAGTCCGACACCTTGGTTAGGAATTAGTCATCCTCGTCCTAGAATACCTTAGTAGCCACTTGACTCTGACCGTGTTAAAATTTTAGAGCCCTTCTTTTAGTCGCTTGCCCAGCTCCATCGACTTCGGGCGCAGCAGAACGTGACCTTGATTCTCTTAGGAACCTCCCCCTTAGATCCTGATTATAGTCTAGCTCCTTAGGATGTCTTAGAGCTGAGTTATCCTGATCTTTAGACGACCCGATGACTAGAACCCCTGACTTCTAGCGTCACCCTGATCATTACAATTTTGTGTTGTCAGCCGTAGAGTTCCGTCGTAGCCCTTCACGATTCGTATCTTACGCATATTCTTCATGCGATCATTTTCCTTTCTCCCGATTCACGTGATCGTTTCCTGACGATTATCGTTGATCCTTCGAATCTTTCTTTTTGCCAATTCTGCTTCCTTTAAAGGTGTTTTCGAAATTCATTATTAAATTCTTCGCTCGGTTTAACTTTTTTGAAAACCCTTATTATATATTTAAAATTTCTTTCTTTTCGATTGAACTGAAGTTCATTCTTGGGTTTTGAAATCTCCTTGGTTGTAAGTTTTCAAGTTATTATCTAGTAAGTATTTCTAACCGGTATCTTCCGTATTTCAGTTTTTAAACCTTGTTATCAATTCTATAATCCAATATATATATTAATTTTCTAAACTACCAGATCTATTTATAACCACTTACCGTTGATATTTTTTTTAAAAAAAATATATTTTCTAAACTAGAGGGAACTCCAATTATTTTATTATTATTATTATATCAGTTCGATGTTCTTCGTGACCACATTTCAAAATCTTTGTGTAAACTTAATTTCATTTGGAAAACAATCGTTTCCCACCCTACTTTTTCCAAAATTTAAATTTGCTACATCTGCTCACTTTTAAGTATGTAAACATATATATATTTTAAAGGTATATGATACCATATTTTGCACACACAAAAAATCCTTCTTTCATCGTTAAATCATTTTTTAACAATATTTTTGTCACGTCCATCCGACTATCGTCTTATCCTCGCCTTACCTGGCTTCGTTCTTTCGATCTTATTTCGTGCCGTTTTTGGTTTCGGTCTCCCTCTTGTAAGTAGACATCAGCACCTGTAGTTGCCTATGTCATCCCTAGCTAGGAGTAGGCCCTTGGTAGGTGATGTTGTCGTGATGCATGAGTATAGGTAGAGTGTGTAGACCTGTATAAGTGTGTCATCTTTAGGATCCTGATAATTGCCTTTTGTATCTTGAATGTGTACTCAGTGTTAACCATGATATGAATGAAGTTGTCTGAATGACGGTATTCATACGCATATGAATAGGGTCATAGCAGGCAATTTTCTTAGACGTAGTTTTTCGCGATTATAGAATAGCTTATCTTGACTGCATGTGATTGTATCAAAACTTTGTTTTTCTTTTAAACCAACCCTTTAAAGTTTTTGAAATTAGCTCACAAGATCACAAATCAATTATCCTTCCTCATCCATTACCACGACTCCACACGTTTTTCCAAATGTTTTAAAAATGTGTCACTGGTTTTAAGTTTCCCTTTCTTTTCTCTCTCTCTCCATTTAGAAATGTTATGTTATGGTTGTTACATTTTGGGACTAGCTATTATTGTTGTAGGACCTTGTTGCGGGTAGGCTCTGGGAGAGATGAGATTTGTTATAGCAAAGATTAACCGATTTTGGAACAATAGGATATTGGAATAGATTTCGTTCGGAAGAAAAGAATGAGCTGTCCAAGACTTATTTGTAATACCGATGTGAGACGGACTCAATGGGAAACTCTGATTGGATAAAATTATATACACGAAGATGAGAACTTACTAGACATGAAACTTGGACAAGTGATAGATAGGAGTAACTGCGGAGTATAGTATGAGTTAGGATGATCATGAGAATGAGTACAACATTGTAAGCATCAAGACTTGGTTATCGAGTTGGCGTGAGAAGACATTGGGAATAACACGACGTGTTGAGATAAATGGATGGTTAGGTAGGCGGACTTAATATTGATTAGGATTAGTTATAGTGAGTAGGATAAGATGTGATTTTGATAGCTCAATTATTTGGCAGATAAATTTGTGGGAAGATATGACAAGGAATGTATTAAGGACACGTCGATTGTTCATTTGTGAAAGGTGTTATTGGATAGACAAGATTTTCGTCTTGGATTGGTGATCGACTAGAACATAAGTTTAGCGATTGATTAATATTGGGGAGAGATTGAGAAATTTACAGAGGTTATGGAGCGATGATGTTTAATAGAGTGGTATGGTATGAGAATATGATTATTATTCTTTTATGAGAACTTGGGGTTGGAAATTTGAATAGCAGTGATGGATCTATAGTTAAGTGTTAGGATGTGAGATTAGTCATGGAATTATCCAGTGAAAAGAAGGGTTATGATGGATTATTTGAGGAACATCGTTTAAAGTTATAGGATTAGCAATCTATACGTGTAGATATGAGAGTTTCGGGTATGGGATTAGATAGATAGTGTTATTATTAGTATAAGTGATTCCGAGGACGGAATCATTTCTAAGGTGGGTAGAATGTAACGCCCATATTCCGACCGCACGTATTTTGGCGTGTATGGTTGTTTCGTGTCCATAATTTTCGTACTTGATTTTTTTATTACTGCCTTCCGTAGCTCAAATGCGCGACCGAACCTCGTTTTCACGATCCTCTCGGAGGCGCGAGCACTCTAATATTTTCTTCGTAATTTTTTGAAGTCGAGGGACCAAACTGCTTAACTCATTACCACTTGGTTATATATTTTTTTAATATGAAGTTGTTGTTTTAAGTTTCTGTATGTTTTTAAGAAAACTTTTTAAACTTTTTTTTAATTTTGAAATTCATGAGTTATGTGAGTTTTCACATGGTTATTAAATATATTAAAACATTAACCTGTAGATTAGCATCCTAACCTAATTTTATATCATACGGTTTGTTAAGGACAATCAAATCCAATCTCTGTTTTTTTTGAAACAAACCTTTTTATATCAAATCCCACTAAATCTTAACAGTCTTCTCCCCTCAATCCCACGTCAGCACCCCACTCCCCTAACTGTTATCCCCACATGATGCGCTCCTCTACTCTAATACATATGTAGCAATCTTGGGTTTCATGAATGGGGGTACAAGCCACAGCCAAACCATTTATTGACTTCACGCACACAACTTGCACCCACAAAACACACAACAAATGAGAGAAAGGCTAAGCAAAAGGCAAAAGAGAATAACAAAAAAAACTTTAAACCTAGGACCCCAGGCCACTCTTCACGTGCTGCAACCCTAAAACCAAACTAATCTATTTAAATAGAGACCATGTTATATCTTTTAGGTTGGAAACCCTAGGCAATAGGCAGCCGCCCCTACCTACCCTCTCTTCTCCCCTTCTCCACGCACTGCAGCCTTCTTCTTTCTCTCGCAATCTCCTTCTCCACGCCGAGCTCACAACTCTCTCCCTCGCCCTGCTACTTTCCCTCGCGAGCTCCCTTCATCCTCACACGCAACACACCGGAGCGGCCACCGTCTGACCACCGGAAAATCCTTCTCTCCCTCGCCTCTTCCCTCGCCTCATCCAGCCACCGCTGCAGCGAGGCCAACACATCCCATCTCCGACTGACGCGCCGAGCAGCCCCACGCGTAGTCGCTCCCCTCTCGACGATGCGCGGCCCTCGCCGTTCAACCATTCCCCTCCCTCGACCTCTCCTTCAACTCATCTCCAGCCTAGCTCGCTGCCGCACGCCCACTAGTCTGCAAATCAACAGGTAAGTTGTATTCTCTCTTTCGTGAACAGTGTTATCATGCAAACATCACCTTATGTTATTAAATAAACCTACATATATCACAACACCAGGTGTTGAACGTATGCTTATTTATTAATTTATACTTATAGTATAGTCACTCTCTTGGATGGACTGGTATGCATGCGGGCATCTGCGAGTTTCTGGGGGTAATTTTTGAGGATTTAATGCATTAGATGAAGGTAGGTTACTAGCCCTATGCAGCATTATAGATTTCTAGAACTTAATCCTACTTCTTCTTGAGCATTATGGGGTGCAGTTTTGACCCGTCTATTTTTTGAATGTCAAGAACAATCATTTCATTATTCATGTACTCCGAGTAATGTTCATAAGCGATTTGAAATTTTTGTACTAGGGAACATGAAATACTAGACTTTGAATGATTGAATAAAATTAGAGAAATTTGGATATGTATCCGTCTTCAAAACCTCCACTACTTGCGTGTAATTGGCCCACCCATATATTAACATATAATCTTATAAACAATAGCATTTATATAAAACAGGTAGGTTAGCAAGTATAGTTTACCTATTAAAATGTGTTAAATATTTTGTAGCAGTAAGTTATTAACAGTATAACTTGCGAGGTTAAACCGCGCTTACTCGTGCGTTTAATCTTACTAATAGGTGTTCGATTTTAATTTTCTTAGTTATCCTTTTAACTCGATATTTATACCCATGACGCAGATATGATACGTCTTTTATGCGACCGTTGCCGCTTTCAGACCTGACGTATGATCAACGTTCAAACGTAGTAAAGGTTAGTCCCCTAACTCGTAGCCAACCCACACCGTAGCAAAATCAAACCCTAAAATAAAATTTGGCAACTATAACTAAATTTATTTTCAGCACCTGTAAAATGACTGCCACTGTAGAAAATCGACCATCGGACAACTTTCTGTGCATATAGAGTAGTGGTCGATCTAGGCTGATAAAACACCAAAATGTGACTCTGACAATTAGGGTAGTCCCGACAACCTAGAAATGAACCTAAATAGGATTTTCTGAAAACGAGGCCTGACACCTCGACATGGCACTATTTCAGACGGACTTCTGCTGACGAGACGCTTGGACGAGACGCTTCGAGAGGACGACACACTCGCCATCGCATGCAAGTGTATCCACTTGCACTTTTGGCCGTGCTTAGGCCCTAGTTGGTTAGAATTGTTAACTGTGAACAAATAGAACCGGACGTGAAATGATAGCGTCCGGGACGACTCCTGACGGCTCAGACTTGACGACGAAGTCTGAGCCTGACAACAACAACTTGATATTGTAGGGCTATCATGTGTGTGCGTGTGTGTGGACACCCTAGAATAACCCTTCCTGTCTTGTCACGTCCTGTCCCGTCTTGCACAGCCCGCTGGGCAATAGGGCACTCTCCGAGTGATCCCTTGTACTGATTCACAGCCTGCGGGCAATAGGGCACTCTCCAAGTTAGAGAGAGTGATCCCTTGTACTGATACACAGCCCGAGGGCAAATGGGGCACTCTCCAAGCTAGAGAGAGTGATCCCTTGTACTGATTCTCAGCCTGCGGGCAATAGGGCACTCGCCAAGCTAGAGCGAGTGATCCCTTGTAATGGTGTCGTGTCTTGTCTTGTCTTCCTTGGGGTTTGGGGTTGGGTTGAGCGTGCACACGGCAAGAGGGTCTGATCCCCCTCGAACCGTAAGTTGTGAACCCTTTCATGTCTCACTTGTCTTGTCTTGCCTTGTTTCCGTCACGTCCCGACTTGTCTTGACACCTGTAGGTTAGTCCCGTAGTTGGTAGCACACGCTACGACTACTACTTGTTGCGCTTTACTTTCCTGCTACGTTACTTCTGTTTGTTACTCAGTTATAACCCCAGTATGCTAATCAACCAGTAAACTGCTGTGTAATAGAACCCCAGCATGCTAATCAACCAGTAAACCGTTGTTTAAAGTTCGGTACACTTGCAGTAAAGTCTAACCCTTCTTGTAGACTTTACCTGACGTATTGTTCCTTTCTCTTGGGTGATGTACGTCAGGTGCTCAGCCAGAGTTCGTGGACGAGGCAGACTCACTGGAGTACGAGGAGCCGAAGACGTCGATCCAGAGTTCGTGCCTGACGAGGATCAGACATTGAGGTCTTTTAGTCGCCACTTTCAGTGGTTACTACTTTCAGTTTTCTTTTAGATAGTTTGTTGCCACGCTTAGGCTTCTTTTTAGACTTTGTACTTGTTGGATATTATATCTCTAATTTAATGAATGCATCTTCCTTTCTGTACTTTCTGTTGTTTCGAACTATATTAATGCAAGAACTTGAAAATCTTTTAAAATGGTACCTCTACAGACGCTTATTGGGTCCGAGCTTCTCAAGCTCTGGCCTAAGCGGGCCTCGTCACGTTTCGCTTCCGTCCATTTTGGGAAGCGGGGCGTGACAATCGTATCTTTTCCACAGGCACAATAGATGATGGAGTCTACGCACTAGTCGAGGGGCACAAGACCTACTTTTATACTGTGGCCAGGAGCCCATAGAGCCACCTGAACCTAATATTGAGAGGGCCAACCCACACTATAGGGTGCCTCGTATTCTAGGACGGAAAGGAAGAAGAAGGCATAAAAAGGAGAAGATTAAGTTTACACTGAAATCTATACCTGAGGAGCCCGAGGAGGAGGCTGAGGCAGTGCGTTGTGAGTATATGGATGATGTCACCTCAGACGAGACAATGACACCTGGCACGATTGCAGTTACTTCTGATGAGATAACTGAGACGAGACACTCGGGGAGTATTACTGTAGAGCCGGAGGTTAATGTTCAGGAGGAGGCCACAGAGAAGATTGCACCACCCCCACCTTCTATAAAGGCTGAGCATCCCTCAGAGGATCACCCACCAGAGCTTACTGCTCCCACTCAGGGAGATATCTTTACCCCGTCATTTTTTACATTTGATTACCCTCCCATGTATGATTTTTTTTATGATTTAGATTTTGTTGACTCATTGCGTCTTTTGCAGGATACACATACATATGATCAAGAGGTACGATGGGATGTATACGAGGAGGAGAGCAAGGAGTTAGCACCCATGGATGATATTGAATATGATCTGGAGGTGATCTGGGACGAGTCTGACGTTGATAAGGAGTTTCCTGATAAGACCCACCCTTATATGCCAGAGTTATCTGAAGAAGCTGAGGCAATCTACGAGGAGTTGGTTGATGTGGTGCACGAGAGTAGAGATTTATTTCATGGGAAGTGTTGTCAACCATCTTTAATTTTAAATACTTATGTTGATGACCCTCTTTGGAATACATTTATTTTTGGGAAGAATTATCCATATCAGATTGATGCAGCTTATCTCTTTCAGGGTTTAGGTGGAGTCCTGGAGAGATACTGGGAGCTGCATTGCTGGAATCTGATGGAACCTGTGGAGATACGCACCTGGCGGAGCCACGAAAAGTGCAGATAGAGCAGTTGTATGCACCGACAAAGATATTGGACCCGCCTTTTGCTATATGTGGTACCAATCTAGTAGTATAGATATAAAGTAGAATTTTATGCTTTTAATAATCACGAATCCTCTCGACAGCGAGAGGACCATATATGATTTTATATGCTTTCTTAGTTTAATAAATTCAGCCCATATGATGGCCCAAATATCTTTTGCACCCAACCCACTATTTATAATCCATGCCCACCCTTGTATTTGGTGCGTATTTCGCATATCTCCCCAATTTTTATGTGATGTTTAAGCTTGGGAGAGAGAGACTATTTTGTTCAGTGCCCCTATCTTGACGTTGTCCTCTATTTATATCATACACACATTGAGGACAATGTGATGTTTAAGCTTGGGGGAGTGCATAGTGCACGCCCTTTGCTTCATCGTGAAACACACTTCGAAATTTCCATATGAACCATGTTCACTTCTATATTTATGTCTCATATGCTTCATTTTCTATGAAATATCGTGGATTTTTTATTATGAACTCTGATATCTGTTAGACTAGAGTTCAATTCCTTGATTAGTGTATCTTTGTTAA
>CM061131.1:60561749-60806042 GCA_030789695.1 Scilla litardierei
CACTCTACAACAAAGGGGGGCACCCCTATTTATATAGGGAGTCGGCCCATCTCTTTTCGTTACGAGCAATGTGGGACAAAAATTAAATAAGAGGGATTTTAATTAGCTAATTGAAGTTAGTAAGACTTTCATAAAGGCCTAACTTCAATGAATTAAATCTCTTCATCCATTAAACTTTAGACACCAAACAAGCTATCATTTCTAAGAGCTTGGAATGGTGAACATGTAGGAACGAACGGCGACGAAATCCGACTTCGTTTAACCCCCTCAAACAATTGCCCAAAGATGGGCAAAAATCAGATTTTCGTAGCCATCACATAGGGTTTCAAACCCCATATTTCAGCTTAAGTTAAAATGCAGGCACGCCAGCTCCCCTTGCGGGCACACGCCTGCAAGGGCGCAACAATGCCCTCCGGCCCATAGAGCGGGCCGGGTCATACGACTGGGCGGGGCCGCCCGCCCACTCAGCGAGCGGGCGCCCTGCCCCCTTTTAGCGGGTACGGCCCGCAATGCGGGCTGTTGATGCGTCCAGAACCAACTCTAGATCAACCTAGCTATGGCACGAATTACACGGAGATAAATCCCCGGTAATGGCGCCATAAACTTGATCGGCCCGGAATCAAACTCCGAAACGATGTCGTTTACCACAAGTGCACGGTATAGTGGCAAGCGGGTATCGAACACGGGGAAGCGGTGCTATACTACCTATCTACTCCTAGGTTGAGTTAGACTTGTAGGTTTATTGGTGGATATGGAGTATGGAGGGTCGTAATGGTGATAGATGCGAAGGTTGTGTCACTCAACGTCGTAAGCAAGAGATTCCACACAAAGAAAGAAAGAAATAAAATACAAAAGATTAGGGCTTTAGGACTAGCCACTAGGACCGTCAGATGTCGACACTAGGTTAGGACTCATACGTTGCATTGGTTTTATTGGGGGATTGTAGCATCTTGAAAGTGAATTCATGCGTCTGGACATCATGAATCTAACGTATCGCATTAACCCTGCTCTTGCAATAGGCGCATACGATACGTGCATTAAGGATCTACAATAATATCACCACTCTCGTGGTTCGAATGCTCTCAACTCATACCACTCTCGTGGGTTAGAGCTTCGAGGTATTTTGGTCGCTCTTATTGACGCAATGACGGTAGCCGTCAATTACTTATATAGTTCATCGGTGGATCCCATCAAGGCACGAGCCGGGCATGGTCACGAGCCTTGGTTGAATCCATTAACTTCCTAATTAAATCCGTAGGATATTCCTTAATCTAATCGATTCCACCGATCGTGGGCACGATCTCAGTACGAATTCTCCTAGGGATCTTGCTAGATCAACCAAAATACAACCCCATTTATATCCAACGCACCATAAAAATCCCAACTTTGCGTCTAAATCCTAAGATCCATGGGCTAATCCCTTAGCCCTAGATAGAACTACACATGCATCATAGGAAAAAAAATAGAAGATTCAATAATAGCAAGAGAATTCATCCTAGCATGCATCAACGAGATATTCAATCAATAATCACAAAGAAATAACAAAAATAGAATTAAAGAGACAAAAGTACTTATCTTGATACAAAGGAGGAGCCTAGGGCATGGCCTAACTCCCCAAAAGATTGTCGCCGAAAAACTCTAAAAAAACTCTCTAAAACTCGCTCTAAAAATCTCTGTGCAGAACTCCCACCAAAAGTGATGACGCCAGCCTCCCCAAAAAACCCTCGCAAAAAAACCCCTCAAAATCGTGATATGGACATGGCTCAAAATCTGGGCCCACGGCGACTTGGTCCGAGTAGGCACCTGATCGGTCGAGTACGTCAGGAAATCTAGAAACTTCGCTTAAACGTCGCTATGTAGGATCGGACCGAGTAGGGTCTGCTCGGTCGAGTAGTTCGGCTGCTCGGTCGAGTAGCCCTCCTGCTCGGTCGAGTACGACAGGGAATGAGCTCCTCCAAAATATGTCGCTATGTCAAACCAGCCCGATCAGGCACTGCTCGATCGAGTAGGAGGTTGCTCGGACCGAGTAAGTGGTTGCTCGGTCGAGTAGCGGCCGAACGGCATCAATTTCAGCCCAAAAACACATTTTCAGCACTCTGCTCGATCGAGCAGTCAACTGCTCGACCGAGCAGTGGTCGAGCAGCCCAAAACACACACTTCAGTATGATTTTTCACCCTGCTCGGTCGAGCAGAGTGCTCTGCTCGATCGAGTAGGTGTCAGACAGATTTCAGCAGAATTTCGGCCCTACATTATCATCTTGCAGAAATTCTCCAGAGCTCATCCGACCTCCGATTGGCACGTTCTTTGTGGCATCGGAACTGCCTTGAAGTCTACTATCTGGGAAAAATATCAAAAAAATAGTGAAAAATCCCAGGTGATAGCAGATTTGAAAATAGTGCACGGATGTCCTGTTTCCAGCACTTCGGATCGGTCGATTCCTTCGCCGCATCATAGCTCGATCGAGAGACCTTCTCTCTTGCCCCTTCCTTACTCCAGTATTCTTCTTTGGTACCTCGAGCATGTCATCATGAGTCTCATTGGTGCTCTGACGTCGCCTACCGTCTTATTGACTCCAAATTGCTCCAATATCGCCCAAATCCCTGAAATGGACATAAACGCTCCGAAAGTCATATTATTCCAAATAATAGTGTAAAAGCGTATGAAATATGTAATTGAGCAATCATTTTGACGTGTAATATTATAGATAAAATGTGGAATATAATGACACATCAGCTGCCTCGTAAAAGAGGAGCAGGCACAGCCCGCACAGTGGACCGGCCCGCTGTCAAAAGCGGACGTACCCACTTTCAGAGCGGGCACCGCCCCGCCCCCTTTTGCTGCTTACCTTGGCCCCTTAGTGGGCCTGACCCACTTGGACCCTTTCAGCTGTTTCTATGTTTCTGGGCTCGTTTGAGCTTCGATTTGGACGCGGTTTGAACCTGTGTTTAGACCGAGACGATCCCGTCAACTAGGTAACCCTTTCCAATGCTTTTGTTTCTACAAATATTGTCGTAACCAATTTACGACACGTTTAATCTTGTTTACATCAAATGCAACATTGTCTCCATCTACGACTTAGTCTCACAACTAGCTTGTGAACTTAACTATTCCATTTCATCGAATGAATTCCTCTTATTTATCTTACTATTACTAAGAAACGAATACTACTCGGTGTGAGACCCTACAGCCTAACCTTACTACAGATTGGGGCTCGAAACCCCTAGACGACGGTCACCACAAGTAGCAGGCATCGTCCCTATTTCAGAATCATCATAACGTGATCGACCCATTGACAAAAGTTTCATCGGGTTCACTCTGACTGTATCAGTGATGAACACCGCAGCTTTAGTCCCTTTGTCAAGACTGTGTCCCTGCTGGCCTAGGGTACGGTTTACTGTCAACCCATTAGTCAGCATTGGTCAGTATACGACGGTCTTTGTTGTATTCACGGTGTACAACTTACAACGTACCCTGGCCGAGGATTAACACAAAGACCGTACTGAGCCTGTGACACTAACTTCCCTTTAACGGAAGAGACGAATCCCATCTTAGTCATCTACTCGTCTCGAGAGCTTCAGGTGTAATCCAACCTAAGATCTTTCAGCAGGCCTAGCCTCGAAGCTAGATCATAGGTCTAAGCATCACTGTTCACTCACCGGTTCGTACAAATGACTTCAGGTCTTAAGGACCAGCTTACCTATCATCACCATAGAGTTATTATATACAGTTTAGTTAAAGTTAACCATTTAATAACTCTAAGTTGGTCGTTCAGTGAACTCATTCTCCAATGAGCACATGTGTCTTGTCTCCGACTTCACCAAGTCGAATGACTATGAGATCATCATTACCCTAAGGTAAGACAGGGACAATCAGTGGTCTGTCCGATGTGCCGATATCCTGTTCTCGACACATCTATGACCATAAACCGTTTAAGACTTAAGTTTCTGTTCGGACACTTATAACTCATAATCGAGATCTTATCTGGATACATAAGGACCTAACTATAAGTCTAAGGAAATTATCTAAGTATTAGATTCTACGAATTTATATAGGATAATTGATACCATATAATTATCTGAACGAGATGATTATCTAAGGCTAAATACCTCAAGGGTATACGTCTTTCTATAGTGGGGACACTTGGTATACCATTGATATGAATATATAGAGGACCATGGCTATGAGCCATGGTTACATTGTCTTTGAGTTTATCCAACAATCAAAAGTTCCTTAAATCAATTAGTCATTACTACTCCTATTTTATTACCTGAATCACCATTTTTTTGGCGAGCCGGGCCAAGACACACTAACAATTGAAAAGTGCGATTCTAATGGATGGCATGAATTAGGCATGATAGTAATAAAATTATTATTTCATTATAGTCATGTTTATAATTTGAACAACAGTTTAACCCACAACTTACGACTCCACTTATAGATGTTGAGTAAAATTTATGCTTCATGGGTATTCTACAATTAATCCAGCATTTTTAAAGAAGAATTTCTGCAGTGGATTAACAAAAAAGAAACAATCAATATCTGCAAAGTAAATGAAATATAGAACCATGGGTATTAGTATACTATTTGTAGAAAAAAGAAGATTACACAATCATCTTTAACTGGAAGAGCAAACCAATAATGATAGAATATGCTTTAGCTTTTGTAATTTAGTGGAGGCCAAGAAGGAATTGCCATTTTAAGTAAATATCATAGGATTAATTTTGAGAAATATTTTCGTTATTATGTCATTTGTAGTAAGCTGCTAGAGTTTCCTCAATAAACAAGGTTCATCAGCCCACCTTTTCCTTCGGAGCTTGCTTTCTGAACATGCAACATCAAGTTTTCCTTTATGCTCAATCAGTTGATTTTCCCATGGTTCTAATTCTGCACGGACATCAATAAGCTCAGCGCAATGCCTTTTAGTTTCATCTGTACTCCAAACCAAATAAAAAAGTAGTCTCAACAGTTAAAAAGGGCAAAGGCTACTTCACCAAGAAATAAAAGGCTCAGTAGTAATTAAAGGAACAACCACATAAGTTAGCACATTAAAATTTGAAAATGCTTCCACACCCACACCCCACCCACCGCCCCCATCACCACACAATCAGATCTTTAAATACTATTAAAGCTTCGATAGCACGGGCAAGGATCGAGTATTGGCGCACATGCACAAACATGAAAAATAGGCTAGCACACAATTCGGATTACTATATCATCAAACTAATCATGACTTAGAAAATAAAAAACGGAATTGAATAATTATGTTACTAGGATTACCTTTAGATCTCTCTTTAATTTCTTCCGTGACTTTTTCCTCGTCGAGGAGTTGTTACAGTTTAGGTTATCTCTTCCTCAAGTTTTGAATTCAAATTTGATGATTGTTCATTTTTCCTTACAATCTCATCAAATTTGGATGAGTCCTGCAATGCAAATACAAGTCAGATGCATGCAGATCATGTTTGTAAAAAAGTCACACTATAAACATCATTGACGTTAACTTTGAGTCATATACAAATAGAATCAGAGAAAATATGCATGGAAAAGGATAGAAAGAAAGGTGAAATGAAAAGGAAATAGAAAGAAACAGAAAAGGAAAAGGAAACCGATTTCTTTTTTATGTTTGGTTAGTGAGGAAAATTGTAAAGAAAATTAAAAGAAAAATGGTAAGGAAAATGATTTCTCTTGTTTGGTTGCTTATGAAAATGAAAAGGAAAACTAGAAAGAAATATGATTTTATTTATAATTAATATTTTAAAGGGTCTCATTTTTCTATTAAACTCAATCCAAAACAATTCTTCTGAAATAAAAAATGAGCAATAACAAAAAGATAATTTTTGTTGTCGATAAAATTTTTGGCTCAGAAAAGGGAAGAAAATTTTTGGGAATGAAAACGGTTTCCTTCCGATTTGGGAGAGAAGAGTAGAGAGAAAAATTCTATATGTTTTTTTCTTTCATTTTCCCTCTCACTTTCTTTCCTTTTGCTTTCTATACAACCAAACAATGGAAATTACTTTCCCATCACTTTTCTTTCCTTTTCTTTTCTTTTCCTTGCAACCAAACACAGCAAAGAAGATATCATATGCAAATTACCTAGACCAAATATCAACATCATATAGGCAAGAGAAATTTAAATGTACGTGCTGAGTTTTCAAATGATTGTTGTGAACACTCTATAGTTCCTTCAATTTTTTAAGATCTTGTTGAACCCTCTCCCTGAATTAGGAAATGAATTGCTTTAACTGAAAATGGCTTAAAATTACGTACTTGGCATTATTTTGTTAATGGAATTAACCTTTCATTTGCAAGATTCTCTTCTAATTTTGCAACTTTCAGATGCAAATCGGTAACATGTGAACTAGCATCTTCAGATGCCAACTTGGTTGCCTTCTCTTGCCATTTGGAGAGAGTTAATTCCTTCAACATGTATGCATCCGCTTCATTTTTTGACAATCTACAGAAAGCATACAATGTAAGATTATTTCTTTGTCCATGGAGAACTATAGTGGTTACTTTAGTTAACTACTCATTTGATAAATAAGAAATATCGTATTCGTTCTCATAACTAATCCAGTAATTTTAATTTTGAGAGTATAGTCCAGCATTTTAATACGAGAATTTTTATTAAATTAATGGTTTGGAGAAGTTAACATTAAATGCAAAGAGGAGATAAAAAGAATTAAAGCAAGAGAACCATGTATCACTCACAAAGAGGCCTTTAGTACTGCTGCAAAAAATGTGAGTAAATATTTGGTAATGAATCAGAAGCTAATTATTTCACCAGGATACAAAGGCACGTACATACCTGCAACCTGATCGGTGCAGTATCTATGGTGTCGATATGCTTTTTTTTTTCCAGTAAATGTTAATCTGATAATGTTAAAAAATTGCAGTGGGCTCATTTCCCTCGATTTCAGCACAAGCAAGGAAAGGGTGAGACCTACAGTTTTAGTAATATATGGGAAGGGATTAATGCAAGAAATGGAGGCTTGCATGAGGTAATATCAGTTGAAATAGGATGATACATATTATCTAGCTACCTAGTTGAATGATAGTGATAATGATTAATTTGGCCTCTTTCTCTCAAAGGAGATGGCTTATGTACACTAAGCATATCAACTGGGAAAAAAATTCATGTTGATACCAGTATTAACAAAAGCATGCTAAAAAGGGCGAGTGACAGGAAAAGACGCATCGGTACATCCTGAACATGGTCCATTCATCCTCCTAATGGAACGAAAGCTCAATCACATTATCCATGAAAATTGAAGCAAATGTGTGTTTCTTAAGCTAAAGGATAGCCTCCACTAAGGATCTATACTTAACTATGAAAATTGAAACAAATGAAGCGGCAGGGCACAATAATATTCATTCATATGAAAGAGTAGCTTGACGCAAAGATTATTTATAAATAACTTTACATTTTTTTCCCTACTGTCACTTTAATCTCTCTCATAAACAGATGCCATCAATTTTAGCCGCATGACATACCGAGTCGATGGCAGCATGGGGGGGGGGGGGGGGGTGGTGGTGGTGGTGGAGACTTTTGGTATCCTAGTCTTTTGGGTTGCCTAAGTGATTTTTATAAATAAATCACCGTAGCTAGTTGCCATGGCTAATTCCCTCCAATACTCTTCGAACAAGTTGTCAGCACTTTTGGCTCTTCAATTTTGAGCTTCTCTCATCACAGAAAATTCTATCCCCTACTTTGTTACGCTCTTCTAATTTGTTACGCGCGAAGGAATCTTTGGTTGCGGCTGTACGTTGCGGATTTCCTCTTGGGCGTATTCGGAGCGTGGAATTTTCTCTCTACAGATCTTCTAGTCTTTCGATCTTCCCTAGATTTTTAATCTAGAGGTAATATCCGTCGATCCCGTAGATAGCTATAAACAAATTTTTATTTTAGCTATTGTTACGCCTATTTGACCGAGACCCATAAAGCACGAGCCCAAGAGCCCATCTGCATCCTCAAAGCCCATTCGACAAAGGCCCTACAAGGGACCTTCTCGAACGTCGATCCGACCCAGCCCCAACAACCCGTTGGTCGCTCGCCCACTCCTGCGAAAACCACTCCCCCGGACGCGCGACCACTAAATAGCGATAATGGGGAGGTGCTGGCATGGCGGAGAGAGCGGCGGTGTGGGAGGACTGATGGGGCACGATCGATGGCGGGCGTGGGACGTGGGCCAGAGGCAATCACGCTGGGAGCTCTACAAA
The DNA here is from genome assembly GCA_030789695.1 of Scilla litardierei. Classification (NCBI taxonomy): domain Eukaryota; kingdom Viridiplantae; phylum Streptophyta; class Magnoliopsida; order Asparagales; family Asparagaceae; genus Scilla; species Scilla litardierei. The sequence continues at coordinate 60,569,965 of CM061131.1, forward strand.
AGGGCCAGGAAGACGACGAAGAAAAGGACCGCATCTCAGGTAACAAAACCTAAGGTACTCCATCAACGACCTTGTCCCCCAATTCATCTCCTTCCTCCCCCGCTCGCGCCGAGAGACGCCGTTACGATCTCCTCACGAGTCGAACCGTCTCCGCCGGGCCACCCTTCTCAGATCTCTATCTGACTTAGGCATCGGAGGGGATTTGGCCGGAACCAAGGTCCGGCCCCCTGACGAGCGTTCTCGTCTACGCTGGTGGACAGCCGATCAACGGGCCGAGGCTACCCCTCGCCCCTCTCCGACCACTCGATCAACGGGACAGTGAGGCTTCCCCTCACCGTCAGCCTGCCGAGGCCGAGCACGCCCTACCGAGGCCGAGCATCACGGTCGGGTCCGAGACTCTCCCTCGCCACCCGCCGACCGTGCATCTACCCGGGCGACTGAGGCTCCCCCTCGTCCCCCTTCCAGCCGAGACCGAGCACGTCAGTCCGAGGCCGAGCGACTCAACCAGGGCCGAGGCTTCCCCTCGACCCTCCTGCACCGATTCGAAGCCCCCCAAGGGACCCCAAGCGGGCCCCTTGACCACGTTGACCGGGTCCTCCACGGTCAACGCTTTGTAGTGAGAAAACACTCTGAAACATCTGGCGCCGTCTGTGGGAACGAAAACTGTCCCACGAAGAAACAAACCACATCTGCGATGACGCGGCCTCCCTCCTCTCGGCGAAAGAAGGGCAAGGCCCCGACGCGGGGCGACAGGGCCCGCCATCGTGGCCAAGAATGGACACTGGACCGACGCGAGGAGAGTCACGAGGATAGGGCCGAGAGGCCCTCCCCTTCCCAACCGGTCGGGAGACCGAGTGCGCCCGTGACGGCGCGCAGCTCGGACGTGGCTTTGGTGGTATCAGTAGTCATAGACACTACCTTGGTACGACGGCTGCTCGTCGACACCGGCAGCTCCTGTGACGTCCTGTTTATGTCAACCCTGGAGAAGATGGGTCGGCGGAAAGAAGACTTGCGACCTCGCCCGGGTCCCGTGGTCGGATTCACGGGTCACTCCACCCCCATCATCGGCACCATCCATCTCCCAGTAACGCTCGGAGACACACCAGACTCAGTGACCCTGGCGGTGGAATTCATCGTATTGGGGATCGGGTCGGAATACAATGGGATCATCGGCCGACCCCTGCTCAACGCCGTCGGCGCGGTGGTCTCGACCCTCCATCGGACCATCAAGTTCCGAACGCCGGGGGGGATGGGGCAAGTCGAAGGCGACGCGGGGAGACCGAATACCTACTATCAACTGGCGGAGGAAGGTCCCGAGGGTCGTCTAGCTGACCGGATGGCCGCGCTCGACTTAAGGAGCGGGCCTAGGCCCACCCCTGCGGAGGAGCAGGAGCAAATCCCGGTCACGGACACCGAGGGCCGGTTCGTCTCGATCGGGAGAGGGCTGAGCCCGGACCTGAGGGATCAGCTGATCGAATGCCTGGAGGCGAACCTGGACATCTTCGCCTGGTCACCTGAAGACATGCCCGGCGTGGACCCCCAGGTGATCGTCCACCAGATCAACGCCGACCCCAACTTCAAACCGGTTAGGCAGAAGAAGCGTAACCTGGGCGGCGAGAAGATGAAGGCAGCCTCCGAGGAAGTGGAGCGTCTCCTCGATGCCGGCTTCATACGAGAAGTCTGGTACCCGGAGTGGCTGTCGAACGTGGTGATGGTCAAAAAACCCAATGGGAAGTGGCGAATGTGCGTGGACTTCAGTGACCTCAACAAGGCCTGCCCCAAGGACAGCTACCCCCTGCCGCGCATCGACCACCTGGTGGACAACGCCTCGGGGTATGAGATGCTAAGCTTCATGGACGCTTACTCCGGGTACAATCAAGTCCAGATGGACCCCCGGGACGAAGAGATGACAGCCTTCACGACGGACCGGGGAACCTACTGCTACAAGAAGATGCCCTTTGGCTTGAAGAACGCGGGGGCCACCTACCAGAGAATGGTCAACAAGGTGTTCAGCTCCCAGATCGGGAGAAACCTAGAAGTCTACGTCGACGACATGCTTGTCAAGTCAAGGCGACCAGAAGACCACATCGTCGACTTGCTGGAGACCTTCGAGCGGTTGCGGCGACACGACATTCGGCTCAACCCCGCGAAGTGCACGTTCGGGGTAAGATCTGGCAAATTCTTGGGATTTATGATAACTAACCGTGGTATTGAAGCTAATCCCGACAAGATCGAGGCGCTGGTCAACATGCGCGAGCCGACGACGATCAAGGAGCTACAGAGGCTGAACGGGCGCATCGCAGCCCTGGGGCGGTTCCTTTCCAAATCGGCGGAAAGATCGCTTCCCTTCTTCAAGGTCCTGAGGAAAGCAATCGCGGAACCTCCGAGCAATAGGAAGACGATACTCTGGGATGAAGACTGCTCCCGGGCGTTCGGGGACCTCAAAGAGTATCTCCGCAGCCCCCCTCTCCTGTCCAAACCCCGGGAAGGGGAGTCGCTGAGCCTTTACCTGGCGTGCGCGGAGGAAGCTGTAAGTTCGGTGCTGATCCGGGAAGACGACGGGGTGCAATGGCCGGTATATTACACGAGCCGGATCTTGAAGGGGTCGGAGGTGCGATACTCGCCCATGGAGAAACTGGCGTACGCCCTCGTCCTCTCAGCACGAAGGCTCCGACCCTATTTCCAGGCCCACACCATACTGATCCTGACCGACTCGCAGCTGGAGCAGAACCTCAAGAGATTCGATCGAATGGGAAGGATGCTAAACTGGGGAGTGGAACTGAGCGAGTTCGACCTCCGATTCAAACCGCGCACGGCCATCAAAGGACAGGCCCTGGCCGACTTCATCGCCGAGTGCACGACGGAAGGAAACGGCCCCCCAGAGGGAGAAGACCCAGGGACGGTAGCTGCTTCACCCCTGTACTTCCTTTCGGCTGACCACTTCCAGCTAGAGGATCCAGGAGCGTGGATAGTTCATGTGGACGGGTCGGCTACACAGTCAGGAGGCGGGGCCGGGATTGCGATCCGATCTCCGGAGGGGAACATTGTGGAATACGCGTTGCGGTTCGAGTTCCCGGCCACGAACAACGTGGCGGAGTACGAAGCTGTGATCAATGGCCTGAGGCTGGCCCTGGAGCTCGGGGCCGAGACCGTCCGCCTCCTGAGCGACTCGAAGCTCATTGTCAACCAACTCTTAGGGAGCTACGAGGCACGGGAGGAGGCGATGCAGAGATATCTCCCAGTCGCCAGAGCGGCGATGTCCAAATTCAAAGACGTGGAGGTCTTACACCTCCCACGGTCAGAGAATGCGCGGGCCGATGCATTGTCAAAGCTGGCCTCGTCCTCGCCAAAGGAACTGGGCCGCACCATCTACGTAGAGACCCTGCCGTCCCCCAGCACGATGGAGCACGAGGTGATGGCGATCGACCAAAAGCCCGCCTGGATGGACCCGATCATCCGATACCTCACCCACGGAGAGGTGCCGGCCGATAGGGACGAACGCCGAACCCTGGAGAGAAAAGCACTCCGATACATGATCCATGAGGGGACGCTCTACCGGAGACGCTGGACCAAGACGGACATCCTCCCATACCTGAAGTGCATCGGACCGCAAGAAGCTGACTACGTCCTACGGGAGGTTCATGACGGGATCTGCGGGAATCACCACGGGGGCAAGATAGTCGCGCAGAAGATCTTAAGGCAGGGGTACTACTGGCCGACCTTGGCCAAAGATGCTACAAGCTACGTCCAGAAATGCCAAGAATGCCAGAGGTACGCCCACCACATTTCGACTCCTCCGTCAGAGCTCATCCCTATCGTGAGCCCCCTCCCCTTTGCGAAATGGGGGCTCGACATCCTCGGACCGTTCAAACCAGGACGAGGGCAGCGGAAGCACCTGATCGTGGAAGTGGACTACTTCACCAAATGGATCGAGGCCGAGCCGTTGGCAACCATCACGTGGAAGAAAGCGAAAAGCTTCGTGTGGAATTCCATCATTTCCCGATTCGGAATACCACGGGCCATCGTCACAGACAACGGGAAGCAGTTCGATTCTGCAGGGTTTAAAGATTTTTGCAAGGAATGGGGAATCAAGCTCCTCTTTGCCTCGGTAGCACACCCCCAGACCAATGGGATGGCAGAAGCGGCCAACAAGTGTATCATAGAGCCCCTCCGGAAGAAAGTGAAGGACGCCGAAGGGAACTGGCCGGAAGAGCTCCCCGGGATACTCTGGTTATACCGGACGACCCACAAGGAGGCTACTGGCGAGACCCCATTCATGCTCACCTACGGGGCCGAGGCGGTGGTACCGGTCGAATTGGGTGAAGAATCTCTTCGCCTCAAATACTTTGATGAAGACCGGAACTCGCAGGGCCTAGGGCTCAGCCTGGAGCTCCTCGACGAGCGACGGGAGCAGTCACTGGCCACCATCGTCCGCCAAAAGTAGAAGGTGGCCCGATACTACAACGCTCGGGTGCGGGGGAGAAGCTTCCACCTCGGGGACCTGGTCTTCACCACTGATACCGCTCGCAAAGGGAAGCTCGCGGCTAGATGGGAGGGACCCTACAAAGTCGTCGAGGTCCTCGGACCCGCAGCCTACCGACTAGCCGACATGGAAGGGAGAGTTCTCACTCACACTTGGAATGCGGAACATTTACACAAATACTTTCAATAGATGTATCACTTCCTATGAAATAAATTTGTTTTAAATTCATTCCTTTCCAGATAAAGCAAAAAGGTATACAGAGGGATACACGAAGAGGTCGAGGGGCATTCCCCTCCCTCATTTTTCTCCGGGGGCACCGGGGGAGCCACAGGCTGGCAGCACACTAGGGTCTCCCCCCTCACTCCGTTCGGCGTCAGAGTACATCCGAAGTTTCTCGAAGTTAATCCCCGAGAGCGGGAACTTCTCTTGGATCTCGGACTGGCACCGGGCGAAGCCCTTCTCGTACGCCTTCGATAAGGCGGTCTCCACAAAGGAGGTGGCATACTCCGCCACGGCATCCTGAGCGATCCGGGCCGGATCTACCTCCTCGAGCCCACGTAGCCGGGCCTCTAAGGTCTCGACCTGGCGTTGGTGCTCCGCCCTCTCCTTCTCGATCTCCCGGGATTTCTCCACGAGTTGGGCTGCAAGGGCCCTCGCCTGCTCCTCCGCCGCATCTAGACGATCGGAGAGCTCCGAGGCTTCGGAGGCAACAGCCGGGTCGGGGATCTGCTTGACTCCTCCAGGCATGCCGACATCTTTTGAAAGAGAGGCGAGCCGCGTCTCGGCCTCTCACTTCGCGGCCAGTGCCACGGCTCTCTCCCGATCCGCCACCTCCAGGGCAGAGGACAGCTCGGTTATTCGGGAGTTCAGGGACTGGACCCGCGCTTCCTCTAACTGACTAGCTTCCTCCTCCTCCTCGCCAGGGACCTCAGGGCCTGGCCCGGCCACTGATTTGGCTTTGGGAAGAGCCGCGAATTGGCGCCTCATCGAGAGGCCCACCGAGGACAACTGTGCCAAAGCAACGAAGGTAAGACGGCAAAAGCAGCTGGAGAACGGGGGGACAAGCAGAGACGCACTACCTGTTGACCAGCCTGGATCACGAAGGTAGCCAAGCAATCGCCTCTGACTCCGTCCAACACCGCCTGGTCGGGAGGGAGACAACAGTTCTCGGCCACTCGAGCGGCGGCTCCACGGCTCGAGAACACCGACTCCTTCTCCCCCACTGGAAAGCGTGGACAAAGAAGACCCTCTCCTGACGAAGGGAACTCGCCAGGAGCGGAGCGGAACGCCCCAAGATATCGGCTGTAAGCATCAGGGAGAGAGCCGTCCGGGAGAGGTGAAGGGCCGGCCCACGGCCAGGCAACCTCAACGGGAGCAGGATGAGGTCGGTCGGCAGTCGGCTGGACGTCGACCCCCTCGACCCCCTCACAGAGCCTCTTGGGAGACCCATGCAAGGGGAGAGAGGGAGACGACATCTTCTTTCGCTTCGAACCTCCGGACGCGGTCACCACCCGCTGCTTCTTCCGGACCGCCAACACATGGTCCCTTCTGCGCGGATCCGGGTTTGGGACCTGCACAAGAGCGCTGGCAGGAGAAGGACCGAGAGGGAACCCACCTGCACTCAAAGAAGAAATGAGAGACAGAGCAGAACCCGGGCGACTCCGAGGGGCGAACGTTCGGAGCAGCTTACCTAGGGGCCACACCGTCTTACGCAAATTGTGGTCACTAAAGAGGAAGTCGATCGAGCGCTCCCTTGTAGGAATTGCCAGCATGTCCCTCACTGTCTGCTGCTCAGCGACCGTCGGCTCACCCAGGTTAAGAACAACGGCACCGGCCGCCACCCACCGAGCCGGGAAGGGTACACTCGAGGGGAACGTGACGAACACGTATTCCCCCTTCCAGCGTTTCAGAGAGCTCGGCAACCCCAGCACCAGGGACATCTTCGGGCGGGCGCTGATGTAAATCCACGCCCCCGATTGGTGGAGGCTCAGGCGGTAGAACTGGGCAAAGAGGCGGAGAGAGGGCATCACACCCTTCAGCATGCAGACGACAACGAACCCGACGAGGATCCCGACGGCGTTGGGACAGAATTGACACAAGCACACATTGTGGGCCTGAAGGAACTCAACGATAAAAGGATGAAGCGGGAAATGGAGCCCGAAGTGGAAGCACTTCTCATATATTCCGACCTCATTAGGACCGGGAGAGCAGATCCGCTCGTCAGCCCCAGGGGCACGAGCCGAGTAGGGCGGAAGCAGGTAGGAGGAGCGCATGCTCCCGATGGCGGTGGCACAGATCGACGAAGGCCACGCCAAGACCTCAGAAGGAACCCCTGAAAGATCATCCCCGTGCTGACTAATCGCCGAAGGAGTGCCACCCGCCAGACCCGGAGCCGCATCGCGCTCCGACCGAACCGAACCCGTAGCAGAGGAAGACGACATGGGGCAGAGCTCAGACAGAAGGGGGATCAGCGCAAAGAAGAAAGACGATGGGATGGTGGCACACGGATCCCTCGGCTTCTCCACTTAAGACGACTCCGCGAGCGGCAGGGATAAGCTTGCCGCTATACGTGGCAACATCTGAAGGCCGACGGCGCTTCGGAACCCGCGACTTAAAAACATCGAACGGGCTAACTCATGATGACGACTAATAAATGAGTCGGCATCGACTGGAGAGCCTGTCAAAATCGGCAGAGGTCACATCGGCCGAGCCGAACCGGCCGAGGCCGATCAACCCGACCGATGGGGGCAATTGTTATGCCTATTTGACCGAGACCCATAAAGCACGAGCCCAAGAGCCCATCTGCATCCTCAAAGCCCATTCGACAAAGGCCCTACAAGGGACCTTCTCGAACGTCGATCCGACCCAGCCCCAACAACCCGTTGGTCGCTCGCCCACTCCTGCGAAAACCACTCCCCCGGACGCGCGACCACTAAATAGCGATAATGGGGAGGTGCTGGCATGGCGGAGAGAGCGGCGGCGAGGGAGGACTGATGGGGCACGATCGATGGCGGGCGTGGGACGTGGGCCAGAGGCAATCACGCTGGGAGCTCTACAAAAGGGCCAGGAAGACGACGAAGAAAAGGACCGCATCTCAGGTAACAAAACCTAAGGTACTCCATCAACGACCTTGTCCCCCAATTCATCTCCTTCCTCCCCCGCTCGCGCCGAGAGACGCCGTTACGATCTCCTCATGAGTCGAACCGTCTCCGCCGGGCCACCCTTCTCAGATCTCTATCTGACTTAGGCATCGGAGGGGATTTGGCCGGAACCAAGGTCCGGCCCCCTGACGAGCGTTCTCGTCTACGCAGGTGGACAGCCGATCAACGGGCCGAGGCTACCCCTCGCCCCTCTCCGACCACTCGATCAACGGGACAGTGAGGCTTCCCCTCACCGTTAGCCTGCCGAGGCCGAGCACGCCCTACCGAGGCCGAGCGTCACGGTCGGGTCCGAGACTCTCCCTCGCCACCCGCCGACCGTGCATCTACCCGGGCGACTGAGGCTCCCCCTCGTCCCCCTTCCAGCCGAGGCCGAGCACGTCAGTCCGAGGCCGAGCGACTCAACCAGGGCCGAGGCTTCCCCTCGACCCGCCTGCACCGATTCGAAGCCCCCCAAGGGACCCCAAGCGGGCCCCTTGACCACGTTGACCGGGTCCTCCACGGTCAACGCTTTGTAGTGAGAAAACACTCTGAAACAGCTATGATTTTTTACAACCTCTTTTAGGCTTGTTTCAAATCTGCTAAATACAATATTATAAATTGATAAAATACAACAAAATAATAATTTAAATTGATAAAATACAACAAAATAATTGTTTCAAATCTGCTATTTTTATTTTAGGCTTGTTTCAAATATCCGTCGATCCCGTAGATAGCTATAAACAAAATTTTATTTTAGCTATGATTTTTTACAACCTCTTTTAGGCTTGTTTCAAATCTGCTAAATACAATATCATAAATTGATAAAATACAACAAAATAATTTAAAAAAATAAAAAAAATAAAAAACTGCAAACAGCCCCCACTGCATAAGGGATGGGTTCTTCCCCCCGCCGTCGACGGGGGTTTTGCCCCGATCACCCCCCCCCCCCCCGAAGGGGGGGGGGGGTCTCTCGATCGCCCCCCCACGGGGGGGGGGGGGGGTCCCGGCGCAGCCCCACCTCAAGGGGTGGTCTTCTGTCCGCCCCCCCCGTCCCGCCGCTACCCCCAGGGGGGATCTTTTGTCCGTCGCCGCCGCCCCCCCCCCCCCGGCGGGGGGAGGGGGGGCGTTCCGATGCATCCCCCCAGGGGGGTCCTTCTGTTCACGGGCGCCGACCCCCCAGGCAGGGAGGGGGGGTTCCTTCGGCGATCCGCCCCCCCGGCGGGGGGGGGGGGGGGGGGCTTTCCGTCACCACCCCTCTGCCAGGCGGAGGGGGTTTTTCCGGCCTGCACCCCCACAGACGGGGGGGCCTTCACCGTCCCCGCCCCCCCCAGTCGGGGGGGGGGGGGGGCAACAGATGGGAGGGGGAGTGGGGTTTGACATGGGTTAGGGTATTTTTTTGGAAGCTGAGGGGTCATCCTCTGGTTGGGGGTTTTTGGCATTCCATAAACCCAAAAATGGGTTTAAAGGCTAATTCTGTTTACATTATAATATAATCTTTAGCCTTTTTGTTGGGCCTGAAGCACATCTGTCACAAATGCATATACATTCTATGAGACAGAAGCCCAGTAAATTTTGTGTACTTAATATATTTTGCCTACCAAATACGGGCTTGAAGCCCAGTAATTCTTATTGCAATCTTTAAAGTGTTAATTAAAATTTTAACACTGGGCCTGCAGCCCAAATGTTAACAATTTTTTAAATTTGACTTCTTATGGCCAGAAGCCTAGTAGATTTTATTGCAATATTTATTTTGTTGATTTTTGGCAAATGGGCCTACAGCCCAATTATAAATGAAATATTACACAGATTAATATTTATGGGCCTGCAGCCCCATTAAAATTATTAATTTATATCAATTCTTTGTTATGAGCTTGTCGCGTCATATTGCTAAAAATTATAACACTATTGCATTATTTTAATTTATGGAATTTTAGGATTTTTTCAAAATATAAATATCTTAAGGATCCTGCGACCGCTCTGCCGTTAGTCAACTAACCTAACGGCGTATGACGTCTCCCCGTGGTCCGAGAGATTATTATATTTTATAGTCCGAATTCCTCCCGCTTATTCCAAAACTTCTATTTTTCCATATTATATATGCATGTGTTATATACATGCGTGGTTGTTTATTTGTGCATGTAGCATTTATAAACTGCGTGGATGTTTATATAAGCTAAAATGTGATTTTTGGGATCGGCCAATTTGATACCCTTTATATTCCTTGCAATTTTATTTTCTTTTTGAGAGAATTTGTAAGTGAGGATTATATGTATTTATGCTAAAGACCGGTGTACCGACAAAATGAAGACGGAGGCGTAAATTTGAAAATATAGGGACCCATTCTGGGTTTCCAAGTTGTATTTTTCTTTTCTTTATGGACTGTATATTCGGACTTTGGACTTTGTACATTTTTGGGCATCTGGTCGATCCCCACATTTTGCTTACTTTATTTGTTATGCGTGAATTTCAATTTAAATTAATTCATGCTTAATTTAAATTGCGTAGATAAATGGCAAAATTGGCAAGCGTCGATTTCGAAGTCCTTGACTCTGCAGGAAAAAATTACCTGAGTTGGCGAGTGGACATGAAGTTCCACTTGCGTTCGATGGCCCTCCTTGGGTCCATTTTGGCTCCTTCATCGACCCCAACAGCGGCCGATGCTTCTGCTGCATCTAGCAGCAGCACTCTAACCACTGTATGCAATGTAGATAAGGCGAAAGCCATAATCTACATTAGGAAACATATAGATCGGACCTTAAAGGCCGAATACTTAACGGTTGAGGACCCAAAGGAAATGTGGACAGCGCTGGAGGCACGGTATAAACATCAAATTGATGTTATATTACCGCGTGCCAGTTATGAGTGGGAAAACCTCAGACTTCAGGACTATACGTCCGTCGCTGAGTATAATCTGCACTTCATAACATCACCTCACGCCTGAAGTTGTGCGGTGAAGAAGTGACAGAACAACGCATGTTGGAAAAGACATTTACCTCGTTTCACGAGAAAGATGCAATCCTCATGTAGCAGTATCGTGAACGCAAGTTCACGAAATTCTCTGATCTGATCTCATGCCTACTTAGGGCAGAGCAGAATCGAGACTTACTGCTTGCCACTCATAATTTACGTCCAGCTGGCACTGCCCCTATCCCTGAAGCCCACCACGTTTCTCCCCAGAAGTGGAAAACAAGAAGAAGGCTAAAAACAACAAAGGGAAAGCTGTAATGAAGCAACCAAGAGGTGCAGCACCCCAGACAAACAAAAACAATAAGGGAAAGAGAAACTGCATATGGAAGCGAAAGAACACCGACCAAGTGTCACTTCCTAAGAAGAACTGGGAGGATAAATGTCATAGATGCGACATGACTGGCCATTGGTCCAGAAACTGTCGCACTCCTCGCCACCTCCAAGATCTATATCAGGCGAGCCAGAAGTCTCTACCTGAAACAAACTTGTCGGCTGTTCAGCCGCCGACGATGTTTACTGCAAAAGACTTCGAGAACGACGACCTGCTCGATTGAGCATCATCCTTTATCTATGCATTTAAAATTCGATGTATCTTCATCTTTTATTTGCTTTAGTACGAACTTTTATTTTTGAATGTCGTCTACATTTTACTCAAATAAAATTTCGTCTTTGCTTATATAGATGATGTATTAGTGCCTAGTGGATAGTGCCTCGACGCACACAATCCTTCGCGAACATTGCTATTTTAATAGCATAAATAAATATGACGGTCCTGTTATCACAATTTCAGGACTGTCCCAAATAATCGAAGGATCTGGTGAAGCAATTGTATTGCTCCCAAATAACACAAGACTTCAAATAAATAATGCATTATTCTCTCCTAAATCAAATAGGAATCTCGTAAGCTTCAAGGACTTCCGTTTAAACGGATATCACTTAGAAACCAGAGATGAAAATAAGGTTGAATATCTGTATGTAACTCGTCAAAAACATGACCAGAAGATCATCTGCGAGCGATTCAATGGACTCCCGTCGGGTCTCTACCATACATACATTCAACCAATAGAAGCCAATATGACTGAGCACCAGACGTGCCAATCACTGTCAGAGTTCTAACTCTGGCACAATAGACTTGGTCACCTTGGAACAGCAATGATGCGATGCATCATCACTGAATCCCGTTGACACAAATTGAAGAACCTGAAGATTCTTCATAAGGGTGAATTTCCGTGTCCCCCTTGTTTCAAGGGAAAACTTATAACGAGACCATCCCTCTTGAAAGTGGGATTAGAGTCTCCTGGCTTCCTTGAGAGAATCCATTGTGACATTTGCGTGCCTATTCACCCCGCAAGTGGCCCATTTCGGTACTTCATGGTACTGATTGATGCATCAACCAAGTGGTCTTATGTGTGCCTCTTGTCCACCCGCAACCTAGCTTTTCCAATGCTATTGGCACAAATAATAAGGTTGCGTGCTCATTTCCCCGATAACCATATAAAAAAACTACGTCTTGATAATGCGGGCGAATTTACTTCACAAGTCTTCGAAGACTATTACCGGGCAACGGGTATTGAAGTTGAATATCCTGTAGCACATGTTCACACCCAGAACAGATTAGCTAAGTCCCTTATAAAGAGACTCCGGTGGATTGCACGTCCATTTCTTATGCAATCCCAGTTGCCGGTGGATGCTTGGGGGCATGCTATTTTACTACCGCATCACTTATTAGGATAAGACCCTCTGGAGGTCATACATTATCCCCGATGCAACTTGCATATGGCGCACCTCCGGATATCTCTCATTTGAGAGTGTTTGGTTGTGCGGTATATGTCCCAATAGCACCACCTCAGAGGACCAAAATGGGTCCTCAGCATCGTCTAGGTATCTATATTGGGTTTGATTCGCCCTCTATTATCAGATACCTTGAACCCCTAACGGGAGATGCATTCAAGGCACGTTTTGCTGACTGTGAATTTGATGAGAAAATTTTTTCTAAACTAGGCACACAGTCTAAGAAGCCTGAAGCTACTGAGACCATTAGTTGGGACCAGAAGTCTTTGTCCCTATATGATTCGCATACTAATATATGTGAAGATGAGATCCTGAAGATCCTTCACATTCATAATACAGTACATCTTTTGTCGGATAAGTTCACGGACAACCAAAAGATTGTCCGTTCACACGTCCTTACTGCTAATACGCCAGCTAGGATTGACATCCACATAGATGGATGCAATTCACCGGCAGCAGAATTGGCTGTACCTCAATTGAAAAGAGGACGCCCACCAGGTTCAAAAGATAAAGTTCCTCGAAAGAGGAAGACTCCTGGAGATAATAAGATTATCCCTCCACAGGATGCTGAGCTCAGACCAGCTACTTCTCCCCTCCTCATTTCCCCTGCAGAGGAAACAATATGACAAACATCATTAAATTTTGTACGTACTGGAGAGGTACTGGACAGAAATAGCACAGTCATCGACGACGATTTTGCGTTCGATATTGCCGTTCACGTCACTGAATATGATGATGACGTCGAACCACGATCTCTAGCGGAATGTAAACGTAGAGATGATTGGCCAAAGTGGGACGAGGCAATAAGAGTAGAGCTGGACTCACTCTTAAAACACAAAGTATTTGGACCAGTAGTCCAAACACCAATAGGTGTAAAACCTGTGGGATATAAGTGGGTTTTCATAAGAAAAAGAAATGAAAATAATATGATCGTTCGCTACAAGGCACGCCTTGTAGCCTAGGGGTTTTCCCAAAGACCGGGGATTGATTACGAAGATACGTATTCCCCTGTCATAGATTCGATCACATTCCGATTTTTAGTAAGCCTAACTTCTCTGGAAAGCCTAGAATGCAGCTCATGGATGTTGTGACTGCATATCTATATGGCGATATAGATAAAAATATCTATATGAGACTTCCTGATGGGTTTAATCTATCCCCAGAGATGAAAGAGATACCTCGGGACGTATTCTCTGTAAGGCTGCATAGATCATTATATGGTCTAAAGCAATCTGGCAAGATGTGGTATAACAGACTTAGTGATTTCCTTGCACAGCAAGGATTCACGAATAATGAAGTTTGCCCGTGTATCTTTATCAAAAGAACGTGAACAGGATTCGTCATCATAGTAGTATATGTGGATGACTTAAATCTCATAGGATCTCCTGCAGAGATCAATGAGATATCTGAAAGACTAAAACATACTTTTGAAATGAAAGACCTAGGCAAAACAAAGTATTGTCTTGGCTTACAGATAGAACACCTAAGAGGTGGAATCCTATTACACCAATCTAATTATAAAAGAAACTTCTACGTAAGTTTCATATGGATAAATGTCATCCTTTAGGTACTCCTATGGTCGTAAGATCACTAGATGTACATAAGGACCCCTTCCGGCCTCTGAAAGAGGGGGAGGAGATACTGGGTCCTGAAATACCCTACCTCAGTGCCATTGGAGCACTTCTATATCTGGCTAACTATACGCGTCCCGATATAGCGTTTACAGTTAATATCCTAGCCAAACACAGTGCAGTGCCCACAAAGCGCCACTGGAACGGAGTAAAGCATCTTCTACGATACCTCCAGGGTTCAATTGATCTCGGACTTTACTACCAGAGAGGTGCCTCTCTCAAATTGTTTGGTTATGTCGATGCAGGTTATCTTTCAGATCCACACACGGCAAAATCACAGACAGGTTTTGTGTTTACCTACGGAGGTACTGCTATCTCCTGGAGATCGGTAAAGCAAACCACAACAGCTACGTCATCCAACCATTTAGAGCTCATTACGATCTATGAAGCGAGCAGAGAGTGTTATTGGTTACGATCCGTCGTCCACCACATTCTTCAATCCACTGGCCTGAAAACCGGTGATTTGGAGCCTACTGTCCTATTTGAAGACAACGCTGTGTGCATTGCTCAACTTCAAAAGGGCTACATCAAGGGCGACAGGACGAAGCACATATCTCCCAAGTTTTTCTGGACACACGAGCTAAAGGAGGACAAGCAGATTGAAGTTCGACAGATCCGGTCCTGCAAAAACTTAGCCGATCTTTTTACCAAATCTTTACCAAAATGTATTTTTGTAAAACTTGTAAAAGGAATCGGTATGAGACAACTAAAAGACCTACAAGCCTGAAGCTTGTACGGATGAGGGGGAGTAACCTGTGTGTTGTACTCTTTTCCCTTAAGCTGTTGGTTTTTCCCACTGGGTTTTCCACAGCTAAGGTTTTAACGAGGCAAACACAATTACTCAGGATCCAGAAGTATCCACCCCTTTTTAGCCTTATACGCTAAGACCAAAGTAATGGATGGATAAGGAGGAGTGTTATGAGTGGGGGGAGGCCTTTGGCCTCCCACCACTTATCCACCCATTTACTCCACCACATTTAGTGGTGGAGACTTTTGGTATCCTAGTCTTTTGGGTTGCCTAAGTGATTTTTATAAATAAATCACCATGGCTAGTTGCCATGGCTAATTCCCTCCAATACTCTTCGAACAGTCTTCGTATTATTTGCATATGCATTGAATTATTAGCAATTGAATGGTTTGAAAACGACAGAACATTTTCCCGCCTACAATTTACATGAAAATAACTTTGGATTTATTAGATTTTTAGTATTTTTCGATTTTAACATGTACACATGAACATCACTTAATATTTATAAAAAATGGGTCAACTTGAAGTTTTGAGACCTCTTCTTCTTCTTCTTTTTCGATACATCGGAATGCAGTAATCGAACACTCGACCTCTCACAAGAAAGAGAGGAAATATACCACTAATTAAGCATTTAGCCGAGGTGAGACCTCTTCTTTGAATTGCTTTTCTTTCATTTTTGCATTTTTTCTCACCACATGATCTACAAGAAAATAACATAAAAATCACCAGATTTTTAATATATTTTGGTTTTAGTACATAAATATCAAATATAAACGTGCCTATTATTAAAATAAAAGGATCAACCCAAATTTTTTGATACATCTTCTCGAATTGCTTCTTTTCTTTTATTTTTGTTACCATAATGATGTCAATGAAGGAAAATATTACAGGAAACCCTTCACCAAATTTCATCATCGTCCTCTTCTTCTTTTCCCTTCAATATCACCCTTCACCAAATTTCATCATCCTCCTCTTCTTCTTCTTTTCCCTTCAATATCATTGGCTTAAAGATTTCATCCCTGCTCAGTGAATTGTACAACACATGCAGAAATGACTACGTCTTATAAGATTGAGAAAAAGAAGAAGAAAATTGAGCTTTAACTGTGAATTTGCTAATTCTATTGACCCATTCACAAAATGAGACCAGTTCTCACCACACCACACCCCATCGAGAATTTCTCAGAATACCAGCTGCCCAAAAAATCGTCACTTTGGTTAGCATAAAAGAGCACTTTTTACTGAAAGGGTGAAAGGAGAGTACCGATTGAATCAGTCGTGATACACTGCTCTGAGCTGACGAGGAGAATGAAAGGGTTAGGCATCACAGTGGAACCCAACCCATTTCTTTTCCTCAATCTAACGAGGAGAGTGAAGGAGGGGGTGGCGCCCCTCCTCCCATCGTTTTACTGGCATCCGAAAACCCTAACCCTAAGAGATAGAGGGGGGAGGGGGAGGTGGTGGCACTTCGCCGCATGCCGTCACAAGAGATTTCGCCGTCGGAAGGCCGAAGGGAGAGATCGGAAGGGAGACATATATACGGGGGCAAAAATTTTGGATGAGAGGAAAAATAATCGAGGGCAGTGATCGCGGTCTAATTTTAGCAGCGAGTGTTGTTTATTGCCTTGTCTTTAATAGCGCTTGTATAAAAAAGCGGTGTCTATTATCTGATCTTTAACAACGCTTGTTGAAAGAGGCGATGTCTATTATCTGACCTTTAACATCGCTTGCAGAACGAATCGATGTCTATTACATGTGCCTCTAATAAACAGTGCTTGCAGAAAGAAGCGATGTCTATTATCCGACCTTTAACAGCGCTTGCAGAAAGAAGCGCTGTCTATTCTTCGATCTTTAACAGCGCTTGCAGAAAGAAGCGTAACCGTGCCTCTAATAAACAACGCTTATAATTGGCAAGCGTTGTCTAACATGTGCTATTAAATGTCTTTTTTAGTAGTGACGAGGTAAACTAATCGTAGCTAAATAGAGAACCAAGCTCACGCTCTCGCGCTATTGCAGGTCTATAGGGACCTAGATTAGAGCCCACTCTCGTGCAAACCCTAATCTAAGCCAGTAGCATTAAGATCGACATCATCATCCAATCACAACTCAAGTCCACTCTCATGCAAATTTGAGTTATGATCTAAACTGTGATGCTCGTATTCGTCCAATCTCTTGCAAACGAATATGGGTATAGACTTATAATAAAAATGTTAGCTTTGGTCCAATCTCTTGCAAACCAAACCTAGTGAATCTCGATAGTAAATCTAAATCGAATATCTAGACCTTTCCATTGATCAGAGCCCAATCTCTTGCAAACTCTAGATCAATGGAAATTCCTAGCTATCCGTAATAATTCAATCACAAACTAACCTCCTGGCAATTCTAGCAATATATCAATTCATTCATCACAAATCTAACATTAGATCCACATGGTTCATCACTTTACCTTAGAACAAGGGTCTACTCACAATTCATCGAAACAATATCAAGATCAATGATAGAAAACATATTGCAATTTAGATCTAGAGGGAAACAATTCATAAAAGTGCAAATATTCAAAAGGATTAGACAAACCAGATCTGAGTTGTTCAATCTCCTTCAATACAAAGCTGAATTCAAATTAGAATTAATCTAAAAACTATTCTAAGGTGCGTCTCTCAAGCTGGAATAAAAACTGGACTTAAATACATTCCCAAAACGTCCAAATAAACCTGACAGAACTACCCATGTGCAGCCCAAAACCCTAGTTTCTAACCCAGACTGGTGGCGCTACTCGGCCGAGTGGAAATCACACTCGGCCGAGCGCCAGATCCGAATAAAAATAGAGAAATTGGAGGGTTTGGGCACTCTGGAACGTTGCGTCACTCGGCCGAGTAGAGTTCATCACTCGGGCGAGTGGACTTCCTACTCGGCCGAGTGGGTCTTCTGCTGCGCTCCCCAGAATTCCAGAGAGTCTGGCGTGTTTTCCTTCAGAAAATGTGACCTCACTCGGGCCAGTGGAGTTCTCTACTCGGCCGAGTGGAATTAACCCCTCGGGGCGAGTACATTGCGGCACTAGGTCAGGCAGATGTCTTCGTATCAGTCGTACTCGGCCGAGTACGCTGCTTCACTCGGGCGAGTGACTAGCGTGACTCGGCTGAGTGGCCTGTTTCTGGAATCCTTCCTTCTCCTCTTCATCTCCTCGTCGATTCTATCGATCTTCTTCTTCTCCCGCTCATCGTCAATAGTAAGGTACTTTGATTTTAGAGTTTTTTCCATGTGGCGGAGGATGGCTTTTGCCATTGCTATTCCTATTCGAACTATGCCACATCTTCCCTTTACGTTTTTATTAGATCTTGTTTTTATTCTTCCATTTTTCCACTCACATTTATTTCGTTGTATAGCTTCAGACTTTTGAATGTCTATTTAAGTACTCAAGTATGGATTTAATGCCATTTTTCTTTCTCTTGGGTATGCTATACAAACATCAATGATTTCGTTTAAACGAATATCCTTTGAAACTTTGTAAGTTTCTTAAGTATTTGTGGAAGAAGAAACATAGGTCAATTGAACAATTACGTGGGTGCGAATATATTTCTCACTTAAGTCACGACTTCGAGCGTGATCTTATAATTATTATGCGTAAGGTCAGATATATGAAACTGCCTTGTAGTGAGATAACTCTTAAAGAGTTGGCGGTGTTATGTCATCCTTTTTTGGTGTCCATATTGGTCCATATAGACCAGATATTTTCAATATCTATTTATCGCATGTTGCTCATCTTTAAGATGGCATAAATGATGTTCACATGATCCCGACATTTTATTATTTTCGGGAATAAGGGGTATTGGCATATTATTTGAACTTCAGGTTCAATTTTACCATTTTGAAAACTATATGTATGCCATAAACATAATTATAATTATCTCTATGAATACATATGTATGGAATAATATTGTTATCACCACAGAGTATTGAATATGCAGCCGGCATATAAATTTACATCGCATGCATATAGATATGCTTCAGGCATTAATGATATATCATATAAGTTTAGCATGCTGCAGGCATATATATGATTTCATCGCAGACAAGGTATGCAACATGGATTAAAATATATTATAGAAATTTAGCATGCTGCATACATATATATGATTTCATCGCAGACACATAGTTATGCAACAGACATTAAAAATATATCATAGAAATTTAGCATGTTGTAGGTATATATATGATTTCATCGCAGACATATTGTTATGCAACATGCATTAAAAATATATCATATGCTTCAGGCATTTAAAAGACAATTCGTATTATAGGCATGTATGGACCAGTAATAAAGGTGAAAAAGGAATTAAGAAATTATTATATGTACCGATAAATCCCCGTATAGAATTTAATAGCCATGTCATTCAAATTTCGTCCCAAAACCCCTAATTATGGTTTGCGATGGTTTTCGTGTGGTTTGCGCATCGACGGCCATCAGGGCCGTGAAAAATGCATGCGTGCACGTTGGCGGCCTGCGGGGCCGCGAAAATACCATGCTAGGGTTTTGGCCTTCGGGGCCGGGTTTCACGAAAACGGGGCAGCATGGAGGGGGATGTCGGCCCCCCTCAGATCTGTGCGGCTGGGGGGGCTGCCGCCCCCCAAAACCACAGGCAGTGGGGCTGCCTCCCCCCGAAACCAACACAATGGGGGCTGCCAGTCCCCCCGAAAACCACAGACAATGGGGGGCTGCCTCCCCCCAAAACTAATGCGGTGGGGTTGGGGGCTGTCGGCCCCTCCAAAGACACAGGGGGGCAGCCGCCCAACCCCTACCTTCGATTCGATGCATCGAGGGGACTTGCCGGCACCCTCATGTCGGCATGGAGGGGGGCTCTGCCAGCCTCCCCCGACAACATGGGGGGGTGGGGGGCTCACCGGCCCCTCTTAAAAACGAAACAACGGGCGGGGGGCACTGGGACTACAGCCCCTCCGGTGTGCACGCGTGCCATGAGAGAGGCAGAGATCCCCAAAACAATCACCTTTTTTTATAAATAAAAATCTTGTTTTTGTCATTAAAACTGATTTTTATCATTGAAATCAATGTTTTTATCATAATAATTTGATTTTTAATATTAAAAACATCGATTTTAGTCCGTAAACTAGCAGATCTAAACATATTCTCCGATAAAGTAGGTTTAGATCAAGTTTTTGGGTTATTACCTCTAGATCCGTACTCCAGATCTAACGACTTTCAATGAAGAATGCCCAAAAAAATCCGCGTCGTCTCGCAAAGCGTTGCGTCGCAAAAAAAAATCATCGGAGCTTCTGCGGGCCGCCTCCCTCTCACGAGCCGTCGTGATAACGTGTTATGAAGGGTTGCGGGCTAAGAAACCCCTAGCCTCATATTTGTATTATTCTTATTGGATATATGATGTGTGGATACCCATAGGCCCATTACGGGCCATGTTCATAACAGAATCGTACTTGTTTTAAAAGAAAGAAGACTCAAATAACAAATTAATAAAGATTGAAATACCATTAAATCAAATATGAATCGATTGGATCCCCCATCAAGTGTGTTCCCATATCGTTTATCAACCAACCCAAACTAGACGTACTCTATAATAAAATATCCATAAAGTTTTAAAAAAGCACCAAAGAGATGGGCTACACTTGAATGTACCCCTTTTTGGTTTTGGAGGCTTTTTCTTGTCAAGGGGTTTTTGGGGTTTGGAGGTGTTATTAACATGAGCTAACCATCCTGGATTGTATAAGCAATACATGCTCCCAACCTTCGGAAGGTAGAACCAGATGGAAGGAGCATGAATTTGCTTCTTCCCAAATTAACTTCCTTAAGCATGAATTTGCTTCAGAAGCAATATAAGATCCTCTTTAAAACATTCTGTGAACAGGGCTGAGATGCCAATGTCATCGTAGAAAAACCAAATTAACTTCCTTTATGGTGATACTGGTATTAAAAAAATTAGGCGCCCACAAATTTAATATTAGTAACCACTGGTTAACAGAAAGAAGTTGGCACTGGTTTTCTTCTCTTTAAGAAGCATACAACTTAATTTTCTTCCTTTTTTCCTTGGATTAAGAAACACACTGCTTTTTTAAGGGTAAGAATGGGCTGTAAACATGCTGCTTTTTTGCTAACAAACCCAAGCAACATCCACCCCCCCAAAGCTGAAAATGTATTGCCCAAAAGTTCAAAGAGCGTCCCAGACATACAAGTTGGAAAAACAAAAGAAGCCCACACAAGAAAAGAATTTAACTTTGATCACAAGACAACCAAGGAGAGTATTCTGGGGAAACAAAATCCACTCCATCAGCAAACTTGATACGTAAAGGCTGGGCAACAATATGGACTGTAATAGGCAGCAATGTATGATCACCTGTAGGGAAACATGTGCAGACACACCAACCTGAGCATCAACATGAATACTCCACCTGCTAGCCCCATCCCGATTAACATTAACTTGCACATGCTCATCCACAGGAGCACCAGCTTGCTCAGCCCTCTTACTAGCCTAATGTGCCAAAACACCCCACATTTTTTAATTCTCGTGTAAACTCTTTTATACTAGTTCCTTCTCTTCTTCCATGGATAATCTATTCTCCTTTACTTGAATTAGTATTGCATCCTTCAACTGACCAAGCTCGACTTCAATAGCTTGAGAATAATAATGAAAGTCAGGAGAATTGCAAAGAAACACAAAAAATACATTAGAATCTATTAACAGAATACAAGTTTGGTATGAAAGAAAACAAGTGGATGTACCTGCTTTTCCTTTTGAATTGTGTACTTGGACATCACAGTTTAGATCAGAAAACTTGATTGTATGAAAATCTTGTTGGAGATGAGGAAGTTTGAAAATGGATAACCTCCCTGACACGTGCTGCATTGTTGGACGCTCTTGTGGATTGATGTCCAAACAACGCAGTGCCAAAGCAACTACTTCAACTATGGCGGCTGCAACTTGAGTTGTAGGCATTAATATGCGATTGTCCAGAACATCTTTCAGTAAAATTGCTTGACCTGTGGGTGATGATAACGACAAGAGAAGATTCCCCGGGTGAACTCCGAACAATAGCTCGAGTGTGATTACACCAAAGCTGTATACGTCACATTTCTCTGTCACTCTCATTGAATATGCAAGCTCTGTAAGAAAAGAGGAAAACTTTAAAGGTTGAAGAACAACATATTTGGTTGTTAGGGATAACCGAAAATTGTCATAATTACATTTTCATGTCAATCATATTAATCATATTATTCAATATCATAGTATTCGACAAAACAAAGCGTGTGGCATGTTTCTTTTATCTCAATAGTAAAATTCCTTAGGGGGGTAAAACTAGACCCTTTAAGCACATGTTTGATAGCAAAGTCCATATTGATAAAAACTACCTAATACTTCAATTATATTATAAATGAAAATTCACAATGTACTTATATATCGTGAAACTTAAAATATTGGATTGAATAGACTAGATCAAGGGTAAAGTATAAGTCAAAGAAATTCAAATTAATTTATGCATTATAGTGTCTTAAGTTCATGGCTTGGTATATATGCAAGTTTAAGTGCTCAAGTGGAAACCATTAGAAATAAAAGATCACCACTGTAGTATTTAAGTTTTAAAGAGAATAAAATCTTCTTGCAAAAAGTTTGTAAGATGGTAAAAGCAAAGATCTTTGTAATTAAAAACCTGGAAAAACTAAACTAAGAACAGTTGTGTAAGTCTTGTCAACATGAAATGATTAGTTATGTAAGTATATATACATGCACTGATTGGTTCAAAAGGAATTGATGTAAGATCACGACCATCATACTCCAAAAAATAAACTGTTTGTTAAGCATAACACCTAAGAAATGAAATGTAATAGCTTCGAGCTATATATTATCATTTACAATATTTCAAGGGATTAAAAATGAAACTCTTAAGCGAAAAAAGCAGTATTGACCAGTTGAAAGGTAAAAAAGATAAAGGAATAAGAACTAGCCTGGCGCCATGTATCCATGGCTTCCTGCAACACTGGTCCAATTAGAAGAATCGGGCTTCAATAATCTTGCTATGCCAAAGTCTGAGATGCAAGCTATGAAGTCGGAATCGAGTAAAATATTATTGCTTGTTATATCTCGATGAACAATAGGCTGAGAGCACTCATGATGCATATAAGAAATAGCATTTGCGGCGTCCCTTATAATAGTTAGCCGTTTAAGCCAATCCAGTTCTTTTGAAGCTTCCTCCTCTTTTAGAATGCTTGTTAAACTCCCCCTTTCTACGTACTCATATATGAGAAATCTGCATACACTGGAGGAACAATACCCATAGAGTTTAACAATATTTCGATGTCGAATATGTGTTAGTATCTGGATCTCATTTATGAATTCCTTGTTGTCCAAGTGTGTTTCGGCTTCAACTGGATGGATCTTCTTTACCGCAAACACCTCTTGTGTGGGCAACATGACTTTGTACACGCTTCCAGATGCTCCACTACCGATGCAATATTGGTCATCAAAATTCTCTGTTGCGACAATGATGTCCTCATATAATAGTTTTCCATCAAAATTCCATATTGAGAATACACCCTTATTAGTCTCTTCAATTGAACCTAGCTTAATAGGTCGTTTCTTCTTGTAAAGCAATATGCAAACAACAAAAAGGATGAGTAGGAGCATCAAAGTTCCAAGGATAATCGGAACAACAACAAAGGTTATGACATTGAGGCTTCTTTTCTTCTCATCTTTCTGCGTCGAAGATGCATTACAAGGAAATAGTCCATGCACATGACCACAAAGAGCTTTATTGTGCGAAAACTGTTGGCCTAATGCTTTTTCAAAGGATGTATCATCTGGAACAGGTCCCTCCAATTCATTGTATGAGAAGTCTATTGATGACAAGCTGACCAAGCCCAGAAATGAGGATGGAATAGAACCCGAAAACTTATTGTGGGAAAGATTTAGGGTTTCTAAGTTCTTCAACTTCCCAAACTCTTCAGGTAACTTTCCCGCAAACAAATTAATACTCAAGTCGAGTAAGGTTTGCAATTGGACTAGATTCCCAATTTGAACAGGAATGGTTCCATTCATGAAATTCTTTCTCAAATTCAGAGTAATTAGCTGAAAACAGTCTCCCAACTGTTCTGGTATATTTCCTATCAAGTTGTTTTCTGACAGATCAAGAGACTGTAGGTTGATCAATTTTCCAATATGGGATGGTATTCTTCCAGAAAGCTGGTTACCGCTTAAATTCAACTGGATTAATGAAGATATGTTACACAGTTCATTTGGGATCTGGCCTTCAAGCCGATTTGAGGAGAGATCGAGCCTTCCCAGCATGGATAGATTTCCAAATTCGGAAGGAATCCGCCCGCCAATAAGGTTATCAGAGATGATGAAGTTTGTGAGACTGTGAGATCTTGCCCAATTTGGTGAGAGCTCTCCGTACAATGTATTGTTACTTAGATTAATACGAACAAGATTTGGGTACACTCCAAATGATTGGAACACGTCACCAGTGAGCTTGTTTGAATGCAAGAAAACTCTCTGCAAGCTGCTACAATTTTTTAGACTTGTCGGGATTGGACCCGAGAAATGGTTTTCACTTAGTGAAAGCCATTGAAGTGTCCCTGATTTGCATATGTCATCTGGTATGTAACCAGAAAGATTGTTTCTAGAGAGTTCAAGATCAGTGATATTGGCAATATTTGAGATTGTCTGAGGCAAGAAGCCATAAAGTTGATTATCGTAGGCTCTTAGGTCGTTGAGGTTGCTCAAATTACCAATAGACTGAGGAATCTGACCGGTGATGTAGTTACCATTGAGGATGAAACGGTTAAGCTTGGTCAAGTTTCCGATGTTGGAAGGAATGACTCCAGACAGTTGATTGAATGCAAGATTTAAAACCTGTAGATTTACAAGATTACACAAAGACGTAGGGATCCCTCTAGACAGTTGATTGGAGTGTAGATATAAAACTTGGAGATTTACAAGATTTCCCAGAGATGCAGGGATTGCCCCAGTGAGATTATTTCTAGAGAGCTGCAAGTCAGCAAGTTGCGTGAGCTTCCCTAGCTCATCCGGAATGGGACCTGACAGTTGATTCCCATAGAGATACAATAACTGTAGATTGGTCAAGTTCCCAAAAGAATAGGGGATCGAGTCACTGAGGAAGTTAGAGCTCAGGTCTAATATGGAAAAATATTTGAGCTTTCCAATTTCGTTGGGGATAGGTCCTGACAGTTCATTGCTACCGATGAATAAGGCATATAGCCGGGTTAAATTTCCCAACTCAGGTGGAATCACACCTGACAGACTATTGTTGAGCAGGGAAATGGCAGAAAGATTTGTTAGATAACTGACCTCAGGGGGGATGCTTCCCGAAAGCAGATTGTTATCAAGAGACAGGCTCTCTAGTTTGGCGAGGAAGCGTATGGTGGGAGGGATGGTTCCATTGAGTTGATTTTGCCCGAGGCCAAGCAACCTGAGGGAAGGGAAGGCTGAGAAGTTGAAGGCATCGAGACTTCCTACTATGCCCATGCTGCTCAGGTTGATCTCGGTGATGGCCCTACGGCGACGGTTGCATGTGATTCCGGTCCAGTTGCATGGATTGCTATGTGGGGTCCATGAACGGAGGGGGTGGGGGGTTTGGAGGGTGGATTTCCATTGAAGGAGGGCGCTCTCCTGGTTGTCTAGCAAACGGGAAGCTCTAGCTGAGGAAACAGGGAGGATAATTACAAATGAGGCCAGCAGAAGAACAAGGAGAGAAGGGGTACCCATAGGACGTTTCTTGGTGAGCCTATGCTGGAATCGTTCCCTTTTATATATAGATGATTTATCATGTAATGATGTATTTTTTTTTTTTCCTACAGCTAGGGGGATACAAGCAGAGATGTCTGACTTCTCTAGGGCGTGCTCTTTTTCTTGGAAAGCTGTGGAAAGTTAGGGAAATCTTTTTGTTCAAACCCTGCAACCCACGGGTTCGTCCAACTTTCTCGAAATTGTGCTTTTTTACGCGCTTGGAAAATTTGTGGGGAAAGCTGACGTGGAGACGGAGGATGAGAATCTTGGAGCCATTTGTAATCCACGCAAAACGCGTGGAATACAGAGGATTCCCATCCGCGTGTGGGGCCCATCATCTCCCTCTCCAATCGGAGGCCTTCGTTCGCAATTTTTTATTTTCATTCGGTTTTCGCACTCAATTAATTAGTTCACGCTCAATTAATTAAATAACTTATTAATTAGAATAACTTATTAATTAAATAGTTCACTCCATTTTCTTCATCCAAAAGAACACACTACACAGAATGTGATCCACCTCAACTTTTCAACCCCACTTTCCAATAAAAAAACACATTACACACAAATTTCTCTCTCATCAGATTCCACTCTTCTCACTTTTTCCTTATTATACTTTCCTACAAAAGAACATGTCCTAAAGTTCTCCCATCAAAATCGGCCTTGGTGCGCGCTAGCAGGCGTCCCGATTCGCAGTGGACGTATCTTCATTTGTTTGGGATTACTTGAACCGATTGTCAACAGCCGGCACTCATAATTATTGTCACCCGGTCGTCGGCTAACTTTGCAACGGGTCATTTGGAGATTATAATTTATAACTAATACCAGGAATATTAAGGCCAAGCACTAGCTATGTAGATATTTGTTTTGGAACATGAATCCAATTTTCTGTTCAAACATGGCAGGTTGAATGTCTTCCCATCTTTTTATACTAGATATCATTCTAATTGTCATTTGAAACTGCACAAATACTAGTTATGTAGAAAACTTCATTCACTTGTCATATTTTTTGGCATTCAACCAGTTGGATGGTCAAAACTAGAGGATCCATATAGCCTCTTTCAAACTATGGTCTAAAGTCGTACAACCAAAATAAATAGAGTTGACTGACTTTTGTAGGTTATCTGTGGAGCCATAAATGGCTGGGTTAATTATAGCTCTTCCCCTATGTTCACATTTGTTTTTCTTGAAATATTCTTTTTTCTTTTTTTTGCATGAAAAACCATTACAACTAATTACCACTATATTATCTAGCATTCTTATGCAATATTACAGTAACCACTAATGTTATTGACGATGTATTGGGTGAATGGAGAGACTAGCAAAGGATTTTTCAGCGGCAGATACTCTTTAGGTAATTTGGTGGATTTGAATGAGTGTATCGCTTCCAATAAGCATTCCAAGCTTTACACTCCTTTTGCCGTAGCTTCTCCAGGTCTCCTTCAGTCGGCCACATCTCCCGTGGGTCATCTTTGCTTGGCCAACGAGACAGTTTCATTAGCTTCAACCATGATTAGTTTTCAGAAGCATGCCAATTGAAAGCTGAATCTTTCATGTTGCATTTTGCAAAGCTGAATCTTCCAATAAGCAAGATTAGTTTTCGTGGGTCATCGGATCTGTTCCAAATGCTAAGACACTCTCTATCATTATGGCTATGTTCTACCTAAGTTTTATAGTGATCAGCGAGAATCACAACAAGTGGTATCAGAGTCTAGGTCAGCTGTGTGTAAGAGAGTGAAAAAAAGGAGTGAAATTTTTGGGAGGGAAAATTTTTTTTTAACCATTATTTTTTTTCCTCTTCAAAATGTCAATGAAAGAATCATCCTCGTCGGAAGCTATGGTCAAGCTGACGGCCATAAATTACACGCTGTGGAGACCTCGAATGGATGATCTCCTCAGTTGTAAAGATTTATTTGACCCATTGGAGGTCAAAGGAGTAAAGCCAGATTCCACCAAATAAGCTGACTGGAAGAAGAAGATTCGAAAGACGGTCGGTCAAATCCGACAATGGATCGATCACAGCGTCTTCCACCATGTTGCGCAGGAGACGGACGCATATGCCAGTTGGCAAAAGCTAGAGGACATGTACCAAGCCAAGACTGCTCGAAATAAAGCCTTATTAATGAGGCGACTTGTAAATTTGAAGCTGCGGAGTGGAACTTCCATTGCTGAGTACACAAGCGAGTTCCAGAGCCTGGTAAATCAACTATCTGCGGTGGAGTTACAGCTTGGAGATGAAGAGCAAGCTCTTCTTCTTCTCAGTTCTCTTCCGGACAACTGGGAGACATTACTGGTCTTTCCAAGCAATTCGGCCCCAAACGGCAAACATACCATATCTATGGTTAAGTATGCCCTCTTCAACAAGGAGGCCAGGAGAAAAGAAGCCAGCACCGACCAATCGCATGCTCTTGTGACAGAGACTCGAGAAAGACAACAAGGATGCGGTCGAAGCTGGGTAGAGGTAGGAGCAAGAGCCGTGGTAGGTCCACAGACGGATGGAGGCCTACCTACAAGTGTTACCATTGTGGCATGGAGGGCTACATAAAGAAAAACTGCCGGAAGCTGTTGCGAGAACAAGGTCAAAATGGTTTTCAACAGAAGACGAAGGATGGAGAGGCGTTAGTCACTTGTACCGGAGAAGTGGTTATCTGCTGTATCCAAGAATAGACATGACTTCACGTTTCCAACCAGGACAGCGAGTGGGTGGTCGATACAGCAACATCATTCTACGCCAATCCTCGAAGTGACTTCTTCATCAACTACAAGGCAGGAGACTTTGGCATCGTGAAGATGGGAAATACAAGTTCCTGCATGATCATAGGAATTGGCGACATTCAGATTTAGACGAACATCGGCTGCACAATAACGCATAAGGATCACCTTACCCTTGCAATACTAACAACACACACTAGAGGGGTGTGAATAGTGTAATGGCAATAAAATTTTCCAATTAAAATTTAACTTGCAAATGCGGAATTATAAATGCAAGAGGAATTAAAAGGCACAATCAATTCAAACGCAAACACAAAGTTTTACCATGGTTCCCCAAACTTGGGTACATCCAGCCACACCAATATCCACTATATTCCTACACAGAGAAGTGAATACAAATCTCATAAGGAGATACCCCACAAAGAGGATTTATGCTCTACACAAGGACCCAACCAATCCTACACGAGGATCAAGACTCCCACACAGAGAATCATTAACTCCCACACAGAAAATTAGAGTTAGCCCTACACTAGGACACTAAACTCCCACAAAGAGAGTTACTCCCACAAAGAGAGTTATTTCCACACAGAGAATATCCTAAGTCCCACAAAGAGACAACCTCCTACAAAGAGAGAAAGTTCTAATTCCCACAAAGAGAATTAGAGACACAAATTACACCAAGTAAAGTAAATACTCTTACCTATGCCTTGAGATGCTTACTAATGAATGGATGCAAGGCATGGAAGAGAATCTCCAAGTGTTGAGATATGCTTGAGAGCACTTGGATGAATTTCCTTGAGCTGGACTTCAATGCATGAAGATGAATGAGAGCTCTTGAGAGGGAATTGAGGGAGTTTGAGAGTTGCTTATAGATCTCTTGAGATATTCGATAGCATCTAGAAGTATAAGAGATGGAAGCACACTCATATATATATGAACCCTATATCAAACCCCAAAACCCAAGAAAACAGCCAAAGAATCAATTCTACAACGGCTAGAAACTGGGCGAAAACGACAGGAACAGTAGACTGATGATTAAAAGACAGTCGACTGATCAACGGCTAGAAAATATCCAACAGCTATATTCTGATCCAGGACAGTCAACTGATGAATTCGATACAGTCGACTGTAAACAGGACATGCGCATGTTAATCCTTCAGCAGACGACTGCTGCATGGGATGAAATAAAACAGAGAGCTGCACTCTTTCTCCAGTTAAGCACACAAGCGACTGATGTCAATAATACAATCGACTGTCTATTAGTCAGGTGACTGTAAAACCTTAATCAGTCGTCTGCTGTATAATATGGAGAAATAACAGAGAGATGCAGAGAATGCACTTACGCTATACAGGCGACTGATGACCAATCTACAGGCGACTGTAAATATACAGGCGACTGTAAACTGGCCAGTAGTCGACTGTGCGTAAAGCTCAAGTTTGAGTCAATTGAAATATTGACTTGAGATGTGCATATCAGGCGACTGTAGAAGGATCTACAGGCGACTGGAAATCACCCAGTCGACTGTGTTTCCTTCAGCAGGCGACTGATCGAAAGCCAGAGACTCCAAATGAGTCTTTGGACAAAGTGAACCTATTGGGTTGTATTCTATGATAATCCTAAGGCTTACTAAGATGGTTAAATGCATATGCATGAAAGAGTAAACCATCTAACAAGGCATTACATTAATCCTAGACTCAAAAGAAAAGAAAGCAATAAAATAAATTACATGGATTACAATGCTTTCCTTAGAGTCTAAGTCTTCAATTTTGATGCCTTGATTGCTCTCCATCATCTCCAAGCTTTAGCACTCCTTGAGTCCAATCTTTGGCTCTTCTCCACTTGATGTCCATCCTTGCACCAAGTGATTAGTCTCCAAGAAAGATATTAACTTAGAGACTAAAACATGAGAGTCATTAGCAACAACATAATGTTGTGATCATCATCAAAATAAGATTGGTATGAAACACCAATACTCAACAATCTCCCCCTTTTTGATGATGACACACATTATGTAAAATACAAAGTATTAAAGCACAATGCTAATGAGCTCCCCCTACTTATATGCACCAAATAAACAATGAGCTACACAATAGTAAATACTCATTCTACTAAATAAGATCATGGTGACATATAATAGGCATGGATTACATAAACCAATTGTAAACCAATTGTAAAAGACAATTATCATGCAAACATGCAAGGTTTATCTAATCCCGTATATCTCTCCCCATAAATATATCTCTCCTCGTATGCATATGAATATATCTCCCCATATATATTTATATAATGCATATATCTCTCCCTCTTAACATCGTCAAAAAGGTGGACATCAAAAATATCCCCCTTTGTCATCTTAACCAAGATGTGACAATATGCAAGAAAAGAAAGATATGTATGATACCAAATTGAACAATTTAGTGAGTATCAATTCACTATCTCATGCTCCCCCTAGATCATAGAAATGGTCAACTTTTGACTTCTAGGATCTAATACCAATTATACAAATAATGGAGCCATGGGACGTACGTGTATCAAAGCAATAGATATGGAAAAATCAAGCTTCAAAGATACACAAAGAATATTGCCAAAACAAATATAACATGAAGTAAGTTGGCAATAAACAAGAGGTTTGGTTTGAGATCAAAAACAACCAAATGTGAATAATGATCTCAAATAACATCTGAAATGAGAGTTAAAATATGTCTTAAAATACTTTAAACATATAACATATTAACTCCCCCATGGATCAAAAATGCATGCATGTCAATAAACCACAAGGTCCTCATTTTCATGAAAAAAATAAGTTTGAAAATATTTTCAAAATCATGAAACACAAACAAACAATGGGTATGCTAAAAATAAACATTCAAGCACAATACCCATGCAATATGCATATGTGTGAGGAACCTAAACATTAGGCAACCAAACCCAAGAGGAGTTTGATTTCCTAATGTAATCACATGAGGTGATCACATCCCTAACTAGAGAGTTGATGTAGCTATCTCTCTCTTGCACACTAATCTTAGTGGGAATCCATAATATCAAGGATTTCCTAGGCAAGGGTTTTGCCTTCGCAAGAGGGGTGGATGTGGCATGCTTAGGTGTAGAAACAAATTTCTTGGCATGCAAAGAATGAGGATTTTGCTTCTTAGCAAAAAATGAAGATTTTTCATTCTTCCTCATTACCTCGTGATCTACATGCTTCTTGTTGATGTTATTGTTGTACAAGAAAGCATGGTGATTCTTCTTAGGTGCTTTAGCTATATTTCTTGTATTTGCACCATAAGAGGAATTAGAGGTGGGTTTGGGTACCAAATTTTGAATATAAACCAAACCTCCTCTATGATTTGCTGGATGTTGTTTTTCCAACAAATCGTGGAGTGAATCCCTAGAATCACTACTAAAAAGGACTTTTGCCAACATTTTTTAACATTTACCAACGTTTTTGAACCGCTGGCAAATATTTTCCCAGCGTTTTATGAAACGCTGTAAAGATGTTCGGAAAAGTAGGCGTTGCTAAATGTTTTCCCAACATTTTGGTGAAACGTTGGGAAATGCCCACTTTTGCCTGCATTTTCTTGAAACGTTTGGAAATGCCCAAGACATATCCCGTCGTTTGCTTGAAACGTTGGGAAATGCCAAGACATTCCCCGGCGTTTGCTTGAAATGTTGGAAAATGCCCAAGACATTCCCTGGCGTTTTCTTGAAACGTTGGGAAATGCCCAAGACATTCCCCGATGTTTGCTTGAAACGTTGGAAAATGCCCAAGACATTCCCCGGCGGTTTCTTGAAACGTTAGGAAATGCCCAAGACATTCTCCGGCGTTTGCTTGAAACGTTGGAAAATGCCCAAGACATTTCCCTGTGTTTTCTTGAAACGTTAGGAATGCCCAAGACATTCTCGGCATTTTCTTGAAACGTTGGAAAATGCGTTTGATACAAATTAAATACAAATGTATTTTAATAAAATGTCACTATTATGTTTCCTAAACGTAAAATTCAAAGAGTTAAGCACTCACACATGCAACAACTTAGTTTCTTCATGTAATTCCATATGAATAGATGAAATAACAATAGAGCAAAATAAATGTAATTTCTCATTCTCCTCGTCAACAAGTTGATGAACACGTAAAAGTTAAAACGTTTAAATGCTTCTAAAACATCAACAAGTACAGGACAACTATGTTGAGTAGACCACAATCCTTCATTTACAATGCAAAGCCGAAGTTTTCGAAAAGAAAGCAAAGATCACTATATTTGTCTTCGCTCCAAGTATTTGGCTCAAAGTCCTTATGCTGGCAATGACCACAATCCTCTTTTCACGTTTCCTTTTTTCATCTTTTTTGTTCTTCTCAGCTTCTACCTGCATAGGCATAACATGTGTAAAATATTGAATAAAGAAAAATGTTTATTTCTTTATTAATTTGGACTGCCTTCTTATAGCCAACTGGTATATTATATGGCAAAACACAATATTCCTTTCAAAATTGGTCCATAATTATAAGCAGATTTTAATGCAACTGACCACAATTTTATGTTTTAGGTCCAGAAATTTTAGAGCAAGCACCTTCCAAAAGTTTGATACCTGATAATGGCCAACTTTTAGCGCCTATGAGAATAATTACGCCCGAAATAATTCATTGTTCCAGAAAAAAGACCATCTGCTACTTGTAATGTACGGCAAGTGTTCTTGCTTTCAGATATGCACCAGTCAGTACAATAATCTACTTCAAGTTTCAAGACACATAAAAGAAAGAAAGAACTGATTCCTACTACTTATGCATTCATCTCACTCCTAGTTCCTGTAAGACTGAGTTACTACCCTCGTCTTAGTAGATATATGGATTTACATTTGCTAATTCATATCTTGCCCATTCCCAATATGTTATTAACTTATCATGTGGATATTGGTAACTATTGTCATTGTTCCTAATTTCTAGCCATGCACAAGTTGATGAGTTGGAATTAAATCCCACAGTCAACAGATGTTTACTTGCTTACATCAAGGCCCACAACTCAGTTTTAGTTTCTCACATATGTGGCTGGGTCCGATTCATTTTGTGAGTTTTGACCAAAGTTTCTGTTTCAGTTTTGATATAGTTTCAACTATTTCTTGATTCTTATGCATACTAGTTGACATAAGAAAAATAGTCTAGTTTTATATAAACATGTGTGTCTAATATACAGATTTTTTGGCATATCTCTTGAACTTTTAATTAATATAAATGAACTTTCTATGGTGTTTTTGGTAAAGCTTTACATCCTTTGATATGTCATAGTTTCTACTAAAATGTATATTCATGCAATGGTGAAAATAACAAGATGCACTCTTCTTTAATTCTATTAAATCAAGATGTAACATGTAGATACTCAAACAAGGGTCATTAACTGTGAATATGCACTCTAGTAAGTCAACTGGATTGGGTTTGACAATATTAAAACCCAAAATAAAGCTTAGTTCAAAGTCTACAAATGCAATGATTTTAAGTCATTATGTTGATGCATTAACTATGGAAGATCAGTTCTTTTTAATATGCCAAATCTATACGTTTTAGCTTAATAGGTACATTCTCTTTACAATGAACTAGCCTTCATGCATATGCAATAAGGGTGTTGCAAAGCTTGTAATCTGCAAGCCAATTCTCTCATTTCAAAAATAGATTTATGATTTATTTATGCTCAGTCTTACTCCTCATCTAAAGAATTCTCTATGTTTTAAACAAGCATGCCTATTTTGGCAATCAAGTTTGCCAAACTTTGGTTTCGTTTAAGTTAAAACAAAACTGGAGTTTGTAAACATAAGGTCAGTTTCATTCATTCCGAGTATCCAAAACTCTAGTTGAAATGGATTTTTCGAAAGCCCGGTATTCGGGGTTTGGCCGGCTCCAAAATGGTTGTCATACAAGGCATGGTTTAATTCTTGAGGTTTGGCTTTGAAACCTTATGAACCCACCATTTAAGAAAGTAAACTCTGTCAACCATTTTGGAAGACACAGCCAGTTAAACATATAATTTGGAAGACACTTCTATACAATGTGAAACGACTCCAAAGTGAACTTAGCAAACAAAATACATCATTGTTGAATTCGTTTCAGGTTTTCCTTAGAACAACGCAAAATGTTGCAGAGAAAAAAATGTTAAACCATAGAAATACATGCTTGACGTAATTAGTCATGAAAATGACCAACCAGAGATAACCCATGGTAAATATATATATCATGAACTAAAGCAACTATCTAACAAGATCAATGGTACTTACAATAGATTTCTATCAGCAAGGCATTTCCTACAAAGAACAAAAGGGTATGGTATAAGAAAAAATTCTTAAAAGTAAACTAACTAAATTGAAGTAATTAGACCAGTAGAAGGGAGACAATATTATAGTTAAGTGGCCGTAAATTATATAAATATATCACATTCTGCATTAAATGACAATATATAAGTGTTAATTCTTCCCATCAATAAAATCTTCGGTGTAAGAAATTATTGGGACTTCAGCAAATGAACAGATGAGCTACGATCAGCTAAAGCTCTGAACATAGACATCTTATCAATGTCATCATCTTCTTGCATTTTATTATCAAACTGGGCTTGTCTGTGGAGCATGAATCAGCCACGATAAACCTTCATATATTATCGTCAAATAAAGATGCTTTCTCATACTAATATTAAAGATGTGTGCTAGGGGGTGGTAAAATGAACACTATCGGAACCCAGCCTCCTGATCTAGGTATGATATGGGCCTAATCACGTCGGGTCAAATCTGAGTCGACCTGGCCAACCCGGATAAAATCCACATTTGTTAACATAATCTCTGACAAAGTGAGCGGATTCAATAAACCATTTGCCTATAATTTAGACATGTGGTAATCTTTTGGTATAATACTTCAGGCATTTGTTCCCATAAATCCTATCTTTTTATTACTGAGAAGAGTTTAAATTTACATACATTTTCTTTTACAAAAATTGAAGGCTACCATCATATAGGAAGAGACTATTAAACTATAACAGCATAAAATTATAAACAATCTTCAACTGAAATATCTTAAACTGAATTAATCGAATATGAAACTAATCACCATTAATCATCACCAGAATGCAACAAAAATAACAAAAAAATAATTCAAATTGACATCAATTGTACGTAAGTAGAGATTTATAAGAAGTCTTTGATATCAATGTAAGCAAGCAGAGGTTTAGATTTAAAGCTCAATCAATGAGTCTCACTACAGCCAAAATTGAACAAAACGAACAGAAAATAAAGATTCAAGTTCCTCACCTGCTAAAAGGAAAAATGTTCAATTCCAAACTTAAAAGCAAAATAATAAGTAGCCAAAAATTGTATCTGTATCCGTGCAACCTCGGTTGTAAGAGACATTATGACATGAAAGCTGAGTTGTCACGAATGGTGTTATAGCAAGGAATCAAATGATCCGTTTTCGAATTAGCTATACATGATCTTTATTACAAGTAATTATTGACAAGATGCTAAAATCATATAGTAGCAAAGTGCAGGTTAAAGCAGGGGCATTAAAAAAAGTACAGTAATGGCGTGTACTTTTGGTAAATATTCAATTAAAAAGGTAGAATACCAAAATTTATAGAAATGTTCAAAAATGAGTACTTTGAGAATACGAATGTCTAATACAGAAGAATATAACATAAATAATGATTCGACACGTTGGGCTTGAAGACAATATGTTCTTTATTTATAGCAGTAGTATGTAGAACAATATAGTTCAATACTAGA
This sequence comes from Scilla litardierei, assembly GCA_030789695.1. Lineage (NCBI taxonomy): Eukaryota > Viridiplantae > Streptophyta > Magnoliopsida > Asparagales > Asparagaceae > Scilla > Scilla litardierei. The sequence goes on from CM061131.1 coordinate 60,605,950, forward strand.
ACATAGATCTTTTAGAGTGAAGGCGAAGTTAGGAATAGGTCATAATGTAGGTGGCATGATGAAACATGTAACCCAAACATAATACCTAAAGATGTACTTCAGTTTTGCTTGGGGGTCTCAGTCACTAATATATTTCTCTATTAAAGAAGAAACCACGACCATATGCTAAAAATGAATTCATAAAGCTCACTATGATGATTTGTGTCATGCTCCGCTTCAACACTGCAAACCATGCTTCATCATATTCATGTTTGATATTGAATCATACCCTCGAGAAGGTAATAAACTTGATAATATCCACCACATTTAACACTCTTGCCAATCAGACAGGCATAATGATAGCGAGACAAAGGCGGATTTCATTGAACCAAAGCAAGATATTTCAATTATATAAGCATTTTAGACTACGGAATAGTATGTTAGTAAAATAACTGCGAAGTTTGAACTTATTGAATACAGTTATAAGAACATGACATTCGAGACAACATATCAAGGAATTTGGCATAGCTAAATTTTTTGCATTTTTTTCTCTCAACATCTTACTATCCAGAAAATCTAAGTGACGCTTTCTCTAGATTGTGTAAATACGATGCACCGAAACACAAGCTATAAGTACAAAAAGTCTTCAATGATAAACAAAAATTCAGATATGATTGGGCACTGCCAAAGATCTAGATCTGTTGATGGAAGATCATTCGTTACATTTTCCAATTGCATTCTTTCTTTTAAGGTGTGGCATCCAGATTTTTTTATAGCATGCACTTTTTGTTCACAACTAGAGACACAGACGCATGTACTTTGGGATTGTCATTGGGTGCACTGCATCTGGGACTAGGCTTCATCGTTTATTCAATGCAAGCTGTGGACACCTCTAGAAGCATATGAGGGATGGTTGGCAATCTTACCTCATAAAATGTTTTTATGCCAACATCTATTGTTAATGACATCCATGTATCTTCAATGGGCACTTTGATAAAATTGATTGCATAGATGATGGCATATCAGTAACCCTCTCAGCCAAATGTTTGGACACTTGTTGTCAGAATAATAATGTATCAGTTACATGATCAACGATGAGACCTGCGTGCATCATATGTTAATAATCGGTTGGTTATCAACCCTAAATAATGGAAGTTTGTGCTTTGGACCTTTTGGCCATCAATAAAATCCAAAAAGAAGAAAGTCGATTTATAGAGCTTAATGTCTAACATTGTCGTGGACATTTGCTCAATGAATGTACACTGGTTCCATCATATCATTTTTGGTGTAGGTGCATTGCATGTTTTGTCGTCATTGGAAACCAAAAAAGAAAAGAAATGAAGAAAGAACTAATATAATATAAGAATACCAACATTGATAACTGATACTGATAAGCCATTAGCAACATGAAAATCCATTGGTAAGTATATTTGTCATCTAATTGATTTCAAAGGAATTGGGTTTTTCTTCAAGACAAGAAATCAACTTGGAAAAGACTTCTGACCTGATCGATGTCAATTTTATATGTGGTGGCATGTGGAAATTTCTTGCTCATCTCTTCAATTACAGGGGATAACATCCTGATCACTCCGTATTTTACACCTTTTTTCTGCATGTTTGTATGCCATTTAGATCGCTCAAATCGTGTTTTTCACGTTTATTCGACAATATTGCGATGCTTTTCACGATTTGTTGTTTTTGTCGTATTTCAGGAGATTTGGAGCGATTTGGAGTGATTCTGAGATGCACCCACTCCAGAGTGTCACCGACGACTCTCTTGAGGGGTATTCTGCGATTGGAGAGGAGTGGAAGAAGAAAGAACGTCGTAGGAGCGACGAGGAGGCAAAAATACGAAGAATGGGCATTTTCAGCATGCCGCTCGGCCGAGTGAAGGAGTCACTCGGCCGAGCATAAACAGCCCGCTCGGCCGGCCAGATCGGACACGCAACAGAGCTAATATCAGCGTGCACTCAGCCGAGCATCGCCATACCACTCGGCCGAGCACCGAGTCATCCCTCGCCCGAGTGAAGCCAAGACGACGGCAACCAAAAATGTCCAACTCTCTGGAATCCGTCAGTCAGCCCCAAAGACCGACTCGGCCGAGTGACGAACGACCGTCCACCCGAGTGAAGAACGCCCATCGGCCGAGTGAAGAAAATTCACTCGGCCGAGTGACTCCCGAGGAGACGACCCCCAAGACCTCCAACTCTCTGGAATCCGTCAGGGTCTCTCACTCGGCCGAGTGAGCCGCGCTGCCTGTAGCGTAAACTGCGATTTTGAGGCTGCGCATGGGCATTTTCGTCAGGATTTTTTGGGCGATTTTGGGGGGTATTTCACCCCAGTTTTTAACCTAGTTTAGAGAGCTTTTTCAGAACTTTTTGCAGCCTTTTTAGATTACTTTTTAGGAATTAGATTTAGCTTTTAGGGAGGAGAGAAAAGTGTTGATTTGTTGGATGCTCTTTTGTTCTTCATTGCTTTGTCTCTCTCTCCCTCAAAAACTCCATTTTTATTGATATTTTGGATATTGCTATGAATTCTATTGATTTTGATTGTGAATTTCTATTGCATTTTATTATGAATTGTGAGTAGTTCTATCGTCTTAGGGCGTAGGGATGAAACCTTACGAACCCTATTTCTAATTTGTAAAGAATTGGTGAAATTATTGCTAGAATTGATTAGGGTTAGTTTGGGATTGCTATAATACGAATAGCTAGGGATTCATACCGATTGGGATTTACAAGAGATTGGATCCTAACTCGATAGGAAGCCCTAGAAATTCGAATTGGGTTGCGATTGAATTTCTCCGGAATCGGTTTGCAAGAGATTGGACCGAAACTAGGGTTTTCGGTTGTAATTCTATACCAATACCCGTTTGCAAGAGATTGGACGGGTAGGAACTATCCCAACCTAGGTCGTAGCTCGAGTTTGCACGAGAGTGGGCCCGAGATACGATTGAACGATGATGGTGTTCTTCACGCTAGTTTGCCTAGGTTAGGGTTTGCAAGAGATTGGACCCTACCCTAGGTTTGCTATAGACCGGCAATAGCGCGAGAGCGTGAGCTTGGTTCTACATTTAGTTGTAACTAGTTTACCCGAATTTCAAGTCTAGCAATTGTGAAACCTACGAATCACAATGATGAGATGCGGCAAGTAGCGGGGATTCCCTATCCCTAGACGTCTTTATTAATTTGTTATTTCTTTCGTATAATTGAACGACTGTGACCGCATTACTGCGAACATTTCTCGACCAATCTTATAGCCAGGTTGATTGAAGAAGACACTGTCATTAGGCCTCCTTGTGTTCGATACCCGCTCGCCACTACACCGTGCGCTTGCGGTAAGACTAGCGAGTCGCGTGCCCGGGACGTGTATCCAGGCCCCGATCACATCCTGCCTGCAAAAGATGGATGACAAAATGATAAAATTGAACTGGTGATAATTTTCATATAACAACATGATGTAGAAATTTAGAATAAAATTGAAATCCAAAATTTATCCAATTTAAATTTCAATATTAACATGGTGTGACATAGCATTAAAATCCAATTATGTACCAATGAAAACCCCCAGAAACTACACATACAGAAAGATATAAAAAAATACAAAAGTTAGTCAGACAAAGCAATCTTACAAATCTAGTAACATCTTTAGCACTTTTGGCCATTTAAAATTGTAACAGGACAGGTGAGTGAAAATATCACAAAATCACATGGATTAGATGAAAGATAAGGAGTCATGACTGCACAATTAGATGCACATCTTCATTAGTTTTCTTATAGTCTGCTGAAAATGATTAAGGAAATCACATGTTAAGTTACCCAATCTTTGTAAGTTAATATGCACACCTAAGGGTCTTTTCAAAGAATGTAAATTATATACGCATTATTTGAAAGAATACCATGTAAACATACCTAAACAGTATAAACAACACCAAGAAGATTTGGAATGACTACTATATACCTCTTGGCTCATAAAAACAAAAAGATTTGGAAAAAACCAAGACTATCACGATGCCACAAAGTTCCTACAACGTAACTATACAATAAGTAAATAAAGTTGACTACTCCATATGTTTTCAATTATATGCATACAAGGTAATTTATTAAATCTTATTACAATGTTAATGATCTTCATTCAAATCAGGATCATTTTCATTTGGTAATGATAATGATGTAATACAAACACTATCGTCATCCTCTACTCCCATATCATATAAGTCCCTCGGTTTTGTTTTCAGTACAACGTGCCAATTTGGGGTTTTGGCATCTTGGACATAGAACACTTGTTGAACTTGGGATGCAAGAATAAATGATCATCCTGCGGTCGAGATCCAGTGTGAATTTGCCTATCAAAATTTAACAACGTATATCTATATTCGTCTTTTCCCATTCCAGTACGATGAAGAATATCATATCATAATTGAAGTGCTTTAGGTTGGTGAAACAGACTATGAAGAAGGTTGACATCATATTGAAATCCTAATTAACGAAATAAATGAGTTGACATTAAACCACAATCCTAAGGTCATGCTCTAAAATGAAAATGATTGCATCAAACCAATGTTTCTTTAGTTGCTCAGATGTGGATATGGGTGGTGTGTTCAACCCGAGATCAGGATGTTCATTCTCCCAAGGACCTGCTCCTAGAAAATAGGGTCACAACAACATGACAATAAGACATAAAGCGTTAAGACTAATAATGGACATGGGATAACACATCTGCATATATTTTATCATTTTAGCATAATGTCAAACAAGAATGGATGTAAATGAGCTATAATCTTATTATCAAAAAAGTAAACTGTCTACCAAAAGCTTCTTTTAATCATCAACCAATAAAAGTCTATTAAAAAGTAATTATAGTTTCACTTCAAGCTTTCAATTGATTACATGGAAAGTGTCCCATTTCAATTACAGTGTTCAACTTCACATATCAATATCAAATTTCATGTCCTGCTCATGTTGTCTATGAAAGGAACATCGCTATCATTTTTGCATCGATTGGGTTAGGGTTAGGTACAAATGACTATTAGGGAAAAGATTTGGATATTGTCACATGACGAAATATATGTGAAGAGCCCAAGTGCTGGAAAATGGAATGCAGACGACCCTAGCCTCTAGGACAACCAAAACAACTGAATCAACGTGTTGTTAACAAAAGAAAGAAGAAAAAGAAAAATTCAGGCAATTGCATATGTTTTGATAGGCCCTTGTGATTTTGTTGCCTTTGTAGCAAGATATCCTACGATAATGGGCAGCTCATTCAACTCGCAAGCATGAAGCACGATGACCACCACATCGTCAACAAACGTATGACAAATTGCAGATTCAAGGCCACTATCACTTCAAGAAACAAGGGGGCATACACAAGTTGATTTAAGAAACCAAGCTAGAACGAAGCTGCCAACAAATTGTGAAATAATCATAATTACATTTGATTCTGTGACATCAACAAATTGGGAGATTCAACACTCCTCAATCCTGATTTTGATCTGCAGATATTGAGGGGTCGGAGACGAAATTAGGGTTAGAAGTTGACAGAGTTAGGCTTTGTCGGGAACGGTGTCGCGTCGGTGACGGCAGCCTTCAGATCGGCGACGTCGGCCTTCAGGTTGGCGATGGATCCCTTGACCAAATTCTCCGATGACGACGCCGCTCTAATCAACTTGACGGAGGCGGCGCTACATTCACGCTGGAGATACTTATGCACGGAATTGATTTTTGAAGGGCATTGAAATTTCTACATGACGGCGACAAATAGGGTTTCGGGGGGGATTTTTTCGGGGGGGGGGGGGGATTTTTCGTTACCGCGGGAGATATGGAATTTTTCGTTTCAGCAGTCCACATGCCAAAAAAAATTAATAAATCAGATGGGGGCGTTGTACGTGATGATTTGTAAAGGAAATGGGGTTAGGGCCATAGGGTCTGGGGCTCGTCGAATTATACCGCCTGGGGGTCATATTCTTACCTTTTAGTTCAATTAAGAAAAAATGAACATGAAGTCTAATTGTTAGGCTCGATTATATATATAGATAAATCGAGGTGTGAGAATTATTATAAGAATTTATATACAAGACACCTTGAAACAACCAACGTGTTGCATATTACTCTAAATGATTTAACTACAAAAGGATCCAAATCATGCCCATAGACTCTATTTTATCAAATCATTTTCATATCAAGTACATAAAATAAAACTTCTTGAATATTACTTATTCACAAGTTTGCCATTAAAAAATATTTACTAGCCTGCCACTAAGGCTTGCTGAAATTCATTTATTTACAAGTTGGCCATTAAAAATTTACAAGACTACAACTAAAAACTTTTTCTCCTACCAACGTTTACACTAAGACGTTGGGATAGGTCCAGCATTTGTTGACGTTTTTTAGAAAGCGTCGGGAAACGCCTAGTATTTGTCGACATTTTAAAAAAGCGTCGGGAAAAGTCCTGCATTTGCTGGCGTTTTCGGAAACGCCGGCAAAATTCCAGCATTTCCCAACATTTTAAAAAACCGTCGGGAAAAGTCCAGCATTTGCCAACGTTTTTGGTAAAGTGTTGGCAAAATTCCAGCATTTCCCAACGTTTTTAAAAAGCGTCGGGAAAAGTCCAGCATTTATCAACGTTTTAAAAAAGCGTCGGAAAAAGTCCATCATTTGCCTGCGTTTTTCGAAAAGCGCCAGGAAAAGCCCAGCAGTTACCAACGTTCTTATAAACGCTGGTAAAATTCTAGCATTTGCCGACGTTCTTATAAACGCTGGCAAATGTCGAAATACCAATAAACATTTGCCAACGTTTCTTTAAAACGCTGGCATAAAAACGTTGGTAAAAGCCATTTTTAGTAGTGAATACACAAAGCTTATGAGCTTACGGGATTCCTCTTCACATTTCAACATAAGTTGTTGAATGTGAGACTCTAAGCTAAGGTTTTGAGCAACAAGTTTTTCATTTGTAAGGCTCAATTCCTTAACTTGAGAGAGAAGTGTGTCTCTCTCACTAGTATCATAAGCATGCCTTTCATCATGAATTACACTATTAATATCTAGTTCATGCAATCTACTCTTAGCAATCTTATATTTTGCTTTTAATCTATTGTAAGAGTTGATGCACTTACTAGCCTTTTCGGAGACCAAGTCGAAATTGTTCTTGAGCTCCTCATATGCGATCTTTTTTCCTCGATCTCAACCTCATTATCATCCTTGCTAGAGCTTGATGATGACTTCTCCTCCATAGCCATGAGGCACGAATCCTCATAGGAGTTGTAGGCGTCGAGCCAAGCATCCAACTCTTCTTCATTTAAACCGGAGGGGATTGGAGTAGGACCATCAATGGCTACAAAGCATGCGTGAGCATCCTCCTTTGCATCTTATTCTTCATTACTCGAAGTGTCCTCACTCGAATCATCAAAGGTCCTGACAAGTCCATTCTTGTGATTTTTGGACTTGGACTTTCCTTTCCAATGCTTCTTCCCTTTACCTTTGTAAGTTTCTTTGTTGGGTTTGGAAGGGCATTCGGTGGACAAGTGACCTTTTCCACTGAAAGTGTAACAAGTAGGAACCTTATTAGAATTGGAGGCAAACTTTGACAAAGACTTACCTTGCTTGCATTTGAGAAATGATTTGAATTGCTTGGCAAGCTCCTCAATTTCTTCTCCACTTGCATCTTCTTGCTCATCTTCTTCACTAGGAGCTTCTCGATGGAATTTCCTCCTCCACTTGATTGGCTCCTCCTTGGCATGGAATGCAACCCCCTTTTGCTTCTCCGGCTTCTCGGGCTTCGATGGTTGAATCTCCTTCTTGTGTTGAAGCTTCACTTCATACGCCATGAGATTACCAATGCACTCCTCAACGTGTATTTGGACGTATCATATGACTCCAAAATTCCGTTGGCCTTTGACTCCCAACGAGGTGTGAGAGAGTCAAGGATCTTCTCTACACAATCCTCTTGGGAAATCATCTTCCCGAGTCCCTCCAAAGCATTCACAATATCAGTGAGCCTTGTGAACATCTCTGAAATGCTTTCGCCTTCCTGCATCTTAAACATTTCATATTTAGATCTAAACACGGTTTGTTTAGATTTCTTTACCTTCGTAGTCCCTTCATGACAAATCTCCAAGGTATGCCAAATATTGTTGGCCGTTTTGCATATGGAGATGCGGTTGAACTCATTTGCTGAGAGAGCGCAATGTAATTCGTTCATAGCCCTTGCATTGAACTTGATCAAGTCCTTCTCTACTTTTGTCCTAGAAGCCACAGGAGTAGTGGGCTTCTCAAATGGCACCTCTGTAATGTCCCATAGGTCTTGACCCTCCATGTAGATCATCATTCTGATCTTCCAACTTGGGTAGTTGGTTCCGTTTAAGAGCGGGGGTCGAACGGTTGAATGACCTTCTTCATGAGACGCGGATGAGGCATTGAATGCCATGGTTGTAGTATGCTATAATCTCGCTCTGATACCATTTGTAAGAATCTCCTTACCCTTGCAATACTAACAACACACACTAGAGGGGGGTGAATAGTGTAATGGAAATAAAATTGTCCAATTAAAATTTAACTTACAAATGCTGAATTATAAATGCAAGAGGAATTAAAAGACATAATCAATTCAAACGCAAACACAAAGTTTTACCCTGGTTCCTCAAACTTGGGTACATCCAGCCACACCAATATCCACTATATTCTCACACAGAGAAGTGAATGCAAATCTCACAAGGAGATACCCCACAAAGAGGATTTATGCCCTACACAAGGACCCAACCAATCCTACACGAGGATCGAGACTCCACACAGAGAATCACTAACTCCGACACAGAGAATTGGGGTTAGCCCTACACTAGGACACTAAACTCCCACAAAGAGAGTTACTCCCACAAAGAGAGTTATTCCCACAAAGGAATATACTAAGTCCCACAAAGAGACAACCTCCCACAAAGAGAGAAAGTTCTAATTCCCACAAAGAGAATTAGAGACACAAATTACACCAAGTAAAGTAAATACTCTTACCTATGCCTTGAGATGCTTACTCATGTATGGATGCAAGGCATGGAAGAGGATCTCCAAGTGTTGAGATATGCTTGAGAGCATTTGGATGAATTCCCTTGAGCTGGACTTCAATGCATGAAGATGAATGAGAGCTCTTGAGAGGGAATTGAAGGGGTTTGAGAGTTGCTTATAGATCTCTTGAGATATTCAATAGCATCTAGAAGTATAAGAGATGGCAGCACACTCATATATATAGGAACCCTATATCAAACCCCAAAACCCAAGAAAACAGCCAAAGAATCAATTCTGCAACGGCTAGAAACTGGGTGAAAACGACAGGAACAGTCGACTTATTAATCAAAAGACAGTCGACTGATCAATGGCTAGAAAATATCCAATGGCTATATTTTGAGCCAGGACAGTCGACTGATGAAGTCGATACAGTCGACTGTAAACATGACATGCGCCTGTTAATCCTTCAGCAGGCGACTGCTGCAGGGGATGGAATAAAACAGAGAGCTGCACTCTTTCTCCAGTTAAGCACACAGGCGACTGATGTCAATAATACAGTCGACTGTCTATTAGTCAGGCGACTGTAAAACATTAATCAGTCATCTGCTGTATAAGATGGAGAAACAACAGAGAGATGCAGAGAATGCACTTACGCTTTACAGGCGACTGTAAATATACATGCGACTGTAAACTGACCAGTAGTCGACTGTGCGTAAAGCTCAAGTTTGAGTCAATTGAAATATTGACTTGAGCTGTACATATCAGGTGACTGTAGAAGGATCTACAGGCGACTGGAAATCACACAGTCGATTGTGTTTCCTTCAGCAGGCGACTGATGGAAAGCCAGAGACTCCAAATGAGTCTCTGGACAGAGTGAACCTATTGGGTTGGATTCTATGATAATCCTAAGGCTCACTAAGATGGTTAAATGCATATGCATGAATGAGTAACCCATCTAACAAGGCATTACATTAATCCTAGACTCAAAAGAGAGAGAAAGCAATAAAGTAAATTACATGGATTACAATGCTTTCCTTAGAGTCTAAGTCTTCAATCTTGATGCCTTGATTGCTCTCCATCATCTCCAAGCTTTGGCACTCCTTGAGTCCAAGCTTTGGCTCTTCTCCACTTGATGTCCATCCTTGCACCAAGTGATTAGTCTCCAAGAAAGATACTCTTGAAGTAAAACTGAAAGACTAAAAAATGAGAGTCATTAGCAACAACATAATGTTGTAATCATCACCAATACTCAACATAACGCTGAAGGATTTCCGACATGTGCCAGACCTTCGGCTGAACTTGCTCTCGGGGACATCCCTTGACAAACAGGGCTTCGACAAAGATGTTTTATTGAATGTTCATTCATATCCTTGTAGAAATCATTGTATTATCGTTATAGCTACATGCGCATGTTAAACTTTATTTAGTAGCCATGACATGTTTCATGAAATGAATAATTTGATTTCTACACATACATGCTCACTTCCACGAATATTAAACTTGTTGTACATTTGGAGATTGTTTTTATGAATAGTAGAAAGTGAATGTAGGATGAATATTAACTGAACAATCTAAGGAATATGATGTGTATTGCCATGAATAAAAAATGAACCCCAAAGAATTGTTCTTAATGCTACAAAAGTGAAAAAGATATGAATATTGCTCCGTATGTAAAATGGATACAATTCATGGCAAGTACATTACCACAAGTATCCAACATATGCTTTATGGGTAATCTTTAGCGTTGGTGTATTTTACTCATCAAGCAATGCCAACCCCACATCTAAAAGTCCTTATAGGCTATGTTTTGGGGGTTGGTACATTGAACTCATTTTTAATGAGGTGGAAAAAATTCAATCCTAGGTGATATTCATGTTTAATGGAAAATATGGATTGGTTTTGGTTGATCTTCAAGATCGAATCTCCCTTTGTACTTCAATGTTTAATTATCACACTTACATAATGGTGGTGAAGTCTAAATTATAATTTTCTTTGAAATTGAATTGCCTACTCCATGAAAAATAAATGCAAGTGATAGTTATAATCTATAATACTTTATTTTTGCATGTGATAGTTGATTGACTTTATTAATACGTTTTTGATGATAACAAAGGGTGAGAAAAGGTTGGAAAGATTTTGTATTTGGTATTATTTTTGTGTGGTACACTTCATGGAGTTTGGTATTTGGTATTGTTTGTGTGTGGTATACTACATGATATTATTGGTTCAAGAGGGAGCATTAGAAATACATGAATAAGAGGAGCTTCGAAATAAGGTGAGCATGCTTATCACCATTGCTATATTGTGCTTGATAGTAATGCTTGAACATCTCATTGTATAAATCATATGCATTACATCCTTCATCACACTTCACACACACATACTACTTGTATTGTAATTGCTCAAATCTTTTATTGGTTTGTCATCATCAAAAGGGGGAGATTGTTGGATGCAATGATATAGGATCTCTGGTTTGATGATGACAAACGTGTACGAACTATTTAACATGTGTGCTATGTGTGTTTTAGGAATGGCAAGTCAGTAATTCTTCAAAGAGACGAATAAGTCAAATGATGGAGAAATTGCTATTCATATAGCAATTTGGGAGAGAGAGGAAGTGTTGTTTACATAGCAATTGGAATGGGTCAAAGATGGAGAGATGAGTTCAAATCTTATTCAATCTTTAATTGAGATCATACCAAATCCTATCTCAATTCATTCTCCTATGTCTTAGGGATTCTCTCCTAACCCTAGCCGAATTGGACCAAGTCAAATCCCTCCTCTATCCATCCATTCACATGCTCATATGCCTAGCCGAATTCATCCACATGAGACCTCTCCATTGTGCCACATGAAACCCTTGCCCAACATATAAATACTATCATCCAAGAGGAAGACTTTGAGTCGGCCATAAAGAAAAATCCCCAAAGGCATTCTCACGCAATACATTGCCAAAAGCTCCTCCCATTGGTTGTTGATCCCCTGTCGTAAGAATCTTTGATCCACTGCCGTAAGAATCTAAGAGCCAAAGCTTCATACATCATCATCAAGCTCCAATCATCTTCAAGATTATCCCAAGTTTCCAAGGGCTTCATCAACAAGAAGAACTAGTTGCTGTCAAGTAGCAAGTATTCAAAGCCAATGCCAAAAACTCCATTACTCAATCCTCTAGCCGCAATAATTGACTTTAAAGACTATGGTACTTAATTGTTTCCCCAAAGCTAATTCTGATCTCTCTATTCTCCACAAGTTTCAAGGTGAATTATTGAATCAAGAGGCAAGTTCCAGCTGTAACTTTTCTTTGATCATCCATGTACAACATTGAGGAAGAGATCGACAGCCGCAACCAAGGTTGAATGGCCCATGTGCAGCCGCAACCAAGATTGAACACCCCATGTGCAGCCACATCCTTGACTTGTGCTGATGTTTAATGCTTGCCGCAACTTTGTTCATCTATCAAGCCGCACAAATTGAAGCTCCCTCAGCCGCAAACATTAAAGCTCATCCATGTCCAGCTGCGTGATTGAAGCCCAGTGCTTGTCACAAGATTGAAGAAAGTGACGCAAGTCAAAAGTTTGTTTGTTGCTGTTTATTCCTTTTACCCTGTTCTTTGTTTTTACAGGCACTTGATAATTAACTAAGTGGAGGAGAAGCTGCTGATAATTAGGAAGGAGATGGTTAATTAATAAAGAGTTTTGTGTACCCGGCCATTAAAAATCAGAGAGAGAAAGAATGTATCTTTTTGTTTTGTGTTAATGCAAAAGTGAAACTTGGTGTTCTCGTTTCACATGAGAAAGTTCTATGCAACAAGCTTGTGAGAAGGGTTCAAAGCTTATCTTGCTTCAAACTTCAAGCCGTGGGCTCATCAATAGAGGGCACGACTTCGTCACGAGCTTTACACCATCATATGGTTTTAGTTGCTGACATCCAGTGCGAGAAGGGAAGATTCAAGCATTAAAGGCAGATTCAATCACGTGCACAAAGCCGCAAGTTTAAAGGAGAGGACTTGCCACAACATCAACTCGAATCCATTGGCGCAACATCTTGGGGGTGCTACTGGACGTGACGTGACATCTACATCTGGCCAGACGAGAGTTGGCTTGTGCTGATTGACGGAGACGACGACAGCTACACGAAATTGAGATTTATGAACTATTATTATTATTTTTGTGTAGTATTGTTTGATCTCTGTAGGGTAAACTTTACCACTTTTGTGTTCTTTTGGGACTTGTTTAGTTTGGGACTAGACAAAATGGTCTTGACAAGTGGGACTTGTCAAGATAGAGCATTTACTAGATTAGTTGTGTTTTGCACTCGGGAAGTGTGGTACGTTCTAGGTGGGAGGCAGGGAGCTCAGGACCCATTGTAGTTGTACAAACGGAACATATTAATGCTAGTATTTTCTTGGGGGCTGGAGTAGGTCATGGGACGACCGAACCGGGTTATATCTGTACGTATTCTGTGATTGCTTCATATTTACCCTGCTTGTGATTATTAACTGCGTGTGATTTCTCGTGAGATGCGCGAGAATTTTTTATAAGCATATTCACCCCCCTTTAGGCTTAGATCCTGATCCAACAGCCTCTTCCTCCTCGCCTCCTCCATTAAAGCAGAAAAGGGTGGTATCTCAGTCTGCCCGTGTTTCTTCTCGTGATTCTCCTTCTCCCACTTCCTCTACACTGTCTTCCAACAACATGCATCACTCTGCCATGGCGAATTTGGGAATAGTTCCATTTTCCCCCATTTCTATCCGAAGTAAGAAACCCTCATTTCTTGAGCACCTTTTGTTCCCATTACAATTCAATACTGGTTCTGGCATCTTCGCAAGACAGGCAAGAAACTTGATCTATCTAATATGGATTTTACTGGAGTCTGCCTTGGCCACATTCATTTTGACAAACTTGGAGGGCGCCTAAAAAGTGTCAAGGTGGTTGATGATGATACTGTTCTTTTGATCACTTCTAGGCTCCATCGCTCTTCTGTCAAATTAACTGAGATAGTTGTTCTGGAAGACTCAGATTTCGCTATGTCAATTTTTGCTGAGGCAACTGGTGGTGATGCCGGTGCTGAGGAATCTTCTGTTCCTCCCAACCCACCTAACTCTTGTGTTGATCAAGTTTGGAGTCACTGTCCTGAAATTCATGCTGATATTGCAGATGATTATCACATGGAGGATATTGTTGCTGATGATGATTCTAGTATCCCATCTGCTACTCCCTGTCCTGCTGCCATAAAGGATGGTCCAACATTTGGATCAACTGTCCCTTCAAATGTTGCAACACAGACTGATGTTGCACCTGATGTTGCACCTGATGTTGCAACATCACCTCATGTTGATGAAGAAATCTGGGCTGATGTTGCAACACAGGATGCAACATGCCCCTCTGCTGTACCTACTGCCTCTACTGGGTCCCCTCCTCATGACCAACCTGTGCATGCTGCTGAGGTCCCTACTTCTATCCGTAAACAACAGACCTCCTCCAAGAGAAGATCTGTTCCTTGCTGCTCTACCTCTCCATCTTCCTCCAAGAGAGCTAAAGTCTCTTCTGAAGCAGGTTCTGTCTCTCCATCCTTGTTTACAGTGTTAGATGCTATGAACATGATGTTTTTTAATTAGGCATGCAAGATCAGATGGCCCCTCTGTTGGAAGCAACGATCTAGGAACTCTAGTTTGATGATGACAAATGTGTTCAAACTATTTAACATGTGTGCCAATTGTGTTTCAGGAATGGCGAAGCGGTAATTCTTGAAGAGATGACTAAGTCAACGTGTTGGAGAAATTTCTATTCACATAGCTAATGGACTTGGTCAAAGAGCTATACACAAAGCAATGTAGACTAAGTCCAATATGTGATGAGATGGATTTGGTCAAAACAATTAGAAAGATATGCAGGGATTTGATACTATCATTTTCCTATTCAAATTCCTATTTGACTTGCAATTCAAATCTCCAAATCCCTTCGTCCTAGGGATCTCCTCCTGGCCGAACTCTCTCTTGACCATACCCTATTGCCACAAGCCAATGCCCTAGTATCCATCTATAAAAGCATCTAGCCAAAAACGCAAGGCAGAGGAGCTATAAAAATACATTGCGAAAATACAAAGAAGCATGAGAAATTAGTTCGGGAAAGCCCTAACCTATATCATCATATAACCCGCAAGTCATCAATTCAAAAGGGCGCTCCTTTCAATAAATCGAAGAACTAGCAAACATATATATCTCAAAAGAGCTTCACTCAAATATCTCTTTCACAAACCTCCTCCTACATCTCCCTAGGCCAAAAATTCTTCAAAGGACATCATCTCACGTCGCCATTCACTGAGCCCATCGACAAGTCACCGTCTCTCTGTCCATGTGCTACCATTGAAGTTGTTTCTCCGAGAATACATTGTGCCTTCATCCCCGTAACATTTGCCATCGAGTCGGATAAGACCAAAGCCCTCGCCGTCGAGAAGCATCGCCGTTCCCTGTTGAAGCCACCGTCGCTGTCGAAGTCGATGTTGCTGCTAAACGCCAAGAGTTTGCTGTCGAAGTCATCTCACCAAAGAAGGCCGCCGCCTGCGTATCCTCGCCATAGAAGAAGGAGCAGCGCTACACGAAGATCATGCTGTAGAAGAGCTCACCATCGCTGAGGAATCTCTCGCAGCTGCAAGCTTCGCTGCACGTCAGAGAACAACACGAAGAAGTCGCTGCCGCTCGGAGATCTCCGTCGTCGTTGAGCACAGCTGCCGTCGAAGCATGCACATCGGAGGAGAGTCGTTGTCACCGTCATCTTCAACGAGCAGCCCACGCTGCAAAGACACCGTCGCCATCCTCAGGCGATCGCGAGTCGGTGAGGTTTAATGCATGTATGCCCTAATCAAAGCAAATGAAGGCTGACGTGGCAATTGGTGTTCAGTGAGATCGAAACAAAAACAAAATCGTTTGCCTTGCTGACGTGGCTGGGGTTTTAAGTGAATTGCTGAGAGCACAGCCCGCTTATAATTTAGTTTGAACTGCAATTTCTATACGTACAGACCAATGTACAACTTGACATCCAGGAGTTGGATCGAGACACCGTTTGCGTCAGATTGGAGCTGACGACGTGCTGACTGACATAGACGCTTACAAGGACACGAACTGAGTATTTCTAAACTCTTTACTCCTTTTATTCGTGTATTAGTGTAACGTTCTATGTATGGGAAACTTTACCAATATTTGTGCTATTTTGGACTTATCTGGTTGGGGCTAGACAAGAGGGCCTTGACGTATTGTAGCAGTCAAGATACGCATTTACTAGGTTGATAGAGTTCTGCACTTTGTTGAGTGTGGTACAGTCTAGGTGGGGAGTTGGAGCTAGGACCCCATTGTAGGTGTACAGAAGGAACTTATTAATGCTAGTATTTGCTTGGGGCTGGACGTAGGTCGTTGGTGTGACCAAACCATGGTATATCTGTGCGTACTCTGTGATTGTCTTCTTTTTACTCTGGTAGTGGCTTTAACTGTGTGTGATTTCTTATGGGTTGCACGAGAATTTTTTATTAGCCTATTCACCCCCCTCTAGGCTAGGATCCAGATCCAACAAGTGGTATCAGAGAAGGTTTTAGGATCTAGCCTAGGTTTGACCATGGATCACATTGATAGTGCTTTTGCTGAGGTTCAGTCTATTTCACGTTGATCACTCCATATTTTACACCTTTTTTCTGCATATTTGCATAACGTTTTGATCGCCCATATCACGCTTTTCACGATTATTCAACAATATTGCGATACTTTTCACTATTTCTTGTTTTTGTCGTATTTCAGGAAATATTGAGCGATTTGGATCGATTGTGAGATCAAGAGGATTTGCACCCACTCCGGAGTGTCAACCATGGCCCTTTTGAGGGTTATTCTGCAATGGAAGAGGAGTGGAAGAAGAAAGAACGTCGTAGGAGCGACGGGGGAGCGAAAAGATGAAGATTGGGCATTTTCAGCATGCCACTCGGCCGAGTGAAGGAGTCACTCGGCCGAGCATTGAGACCCCGCTCGGCCGGCCAGATCGGACACGCAACAGAGATGTATCGGCGTGCACTCGGCCGAGCATCGCACGCCGACTCGGCCGAGTTCGGAGACTCCGTCCGCCCGAGTGGCACCCAGACGACGGCAAGCAAAAATGTCCAACTTACTGTAATCCGTCAGTCTGTCCCAGAAGCCTGACTCGGCCGAGTGACGAAAGCCGTCCCCCGAGTACCAAATGCCCCTCGGCCGAGTGACATTTGCCACTCGACCGAGTGATGCCGAGGACACACGGCGCCCAGATTTTCAGACATCCTCCTACTCTTTTCAAATCTGCTATCGTTCCAGCCATCAAATTATTTTTCTCATATTTTTTATGGATAGTAGGCTTCATGACGATTCCAACGCCGCCAAGAACGCGTCAATCGGAGGTCGGATGAAATCTGGGGAATTTCTGCAAGTCGATGCTGCAGTGCTGGAATTTGCATGTCAGTGTCACTCGGCCGAGTGACATTTCCACTCGGCCGAGTGACCAGTTTTTGACAGTTTTGACAGAGTGCTGTTTTCTGGAGTTTCTGCAGGAAAGCTCACTCGACCGAGTGAGATTTCCACTCGACCGAGTGAGCTGTCCACTCGACCGAGTGAGATTTCCACTCGGCCGAGTCGTAACTGGCGCAGATTTCTGGGCACGCGCAGATTCAGTTTTGGGCCCGATTTTCAGGGGCTTTTTAGGCAGTTTTGCTAGGGTTTTTGGGAGAGTATTTAAGGGGTTTGTAGCCACCATTAGAGAGGATCCCCATTATGTTTTCTTAGTTCCCAAGATGTTTTAGGAGGATTATTTTAGAGGTTAGGCCATGCCCTAGGCCCCCTCTTGGATCAAAAAGCTTGTATTTTGGATTGAAGATCTTCATCAAGCTAAGTATTTTCTTCTTTTTATTTGAATCTTTGTTTTTCTATCTTTTTGTATGCAAGCAATGATTTCTATTGATTCTCATATCCTTATTGCTATGCTAGGGTAGATTTGTTGTTCTAGGGTTTGGGGATGAACCCTATGGATCTAATTTCATATTTGTGATGAATGAATTTCTAAATTACTAGAATTGCTAGGAGGTTAGGTTGTGATTGATTTACTACGGATAGCTAGGGATTTCCATCGATTTGGGATTTGCAAGAGATTGGATTCTAATCGATGGGAAGGCCTAGATATTCGATTTAGATTTACAATTGGGTTTCTCTAGATTTGGTTTGCAAGAGATTGGACCAAAGCTAGGATTTTTAATTGTAAATCTATACCCATATTCGTTTGCAAGAGATTGGACGAATACGAACTATCACAACCTAGATCGTAACTCGGGTTTGCACGAGAGTGGGCTCGAGGAGCGATTGGACGATGATGTCAATCTTCATGCTAGCGGCTTAGGTTAGGGTTTGCAAGAGATTGGGCCCTAATCTAGGTTGCTATAGACCGGCAATAGCGCGAGAGCGTGAGCTTGGTTCTCTATTCAGTTACGACTAGTTCACCTCAACACAAGTCTAGTAATATTGAGATTCACTATTTACGATGATGTATGACGATCCGTAGTGGGAATTCCCTAGCCCTAGACGTCTTTATTTGATTTTATATCCCCATACTTTGCCCGACGATTGTGACAGGATCGCCGCAAGGCAAATTCCCTCTTTTATTATATTGTATTTAAATCGATATTTGACCGATTTCTTTATCATCGACACCGACATCCACCACCATTTCCATTATATCATTCCATAACCATCTCCACCAATAAAACATTCGTAGTTGAGCCAACCTAGGATAGATTGGAACCAACACCACCTCCTCGTGTTCGATACCCGCTCGCCACTTTGCCGTGCGCTTGCGGTAAAACTACAATCGTTCTCCGAGTGTGTATCCGGGGCCGACCAAGTTTTTGGTCGTGCTCTTGGGTTGCATTTTGGAGCGATCACACGTCCACCTAGATTTAATAGAGTAGATTATGCTTACTGTAAAAATCGTATGAGAATCTACCTCTCACTCCCTCTTGGCCGAATTCAGCCATCCAAACACACACACAAGAAGGAAATAGAAAAGAAAGAAAAGGGAAAAGGGGAAAACCAAGGGAAATGAAAGGAAGAGAAAGGAAGAAGGAGAAAGATGAGGAGTCATCCACCAAGGTAGGATTCTAACTTGGATTTGGAATTCTAATTAAGGGTTCGTGTTACCATTTTTAATATCATGTTTTACTTAATATGAAGTAGGGGTAGCCAAATTTATGTTCCATGATTTAATTTCACTAATCACCCCTTGGAATTCCATGCAAAATCTGCCTCTTTGGAAACCTGAAATTCCGTTGTGTGTTATTACTTGAATTCTGGTTATTGTGGCTTGAATTAGTTTTCGAACAAATTATATACCTGTAGATCTTTAAGGCCTACCCCAAAATCATATAAAATTTGACAGAGTAAAAATTCCATCTTTACAACATGTCTAATTGACATTTGGTCTGGACACAGTTTAGTAAAATTGATTTCAGTCACTGTACACTCCATGGAATTTTGTATTCTTGGTCTCGTTGTAACGGTAACATCATTTTCTACAACATCATTTCAATGCATGTTTTCAAAATTCGGACTGCAACATGCCCTAAATTAGCAATCTTTACAGCCTTCAGAATCTGTCTGAAAAACGGATTTGACAGACTTCACCAAAAAATTCACCATAAATCATATATTTCATATTTTTGAATGAAGTTATATATATGAATCCAGCACTACTAGATATACAACTTTCATTTAGGAAATTGTGTTAAATTCTCAATGAAAACTGATGATATATGACCACGTATTGTCACTGTCTGCAATTTCCAGCAAACTGTAATATTAAAGTGGTGCTATAAATTGTGTATTGTTGCTAAACTTCCGTCTATAGTTCATGATTATTGTTATTACTTGAAAGATAGCTTAGTTATGCAAATGGCCATTGAAATTGCTGATGTGACAATGCCATATTTATTCGCCCGCCAAATGTTTGTGAAAATGACTCAATGATATGAAAGTGAGAAATATGAGAAATGAGCTTGTAAACACCTGTATCATGAAGAATGTTATAAATTGGTAATGATGGGGTCTTGGAAAGTATGGTTTCATATATTATGAATAATGAACTGAAATGGCTATGATGAAGGGCATGAGACTTGGGTGCATGACCCATGTTGATATGTGATGCGACTACGATGGAGGGCATGTCACTTCGGGGCATGACCCATGTTGGTATGAGTATGGAATGTGATGCCATGCAACATGACTCTCCATTACTAAAAGGATAAAATGAAATTCTTGAATGTTTCAGTATCCTCTGAAGGGGATTGAATGGCTAAAACTGGGGTTTTGGGGGAAATTTGAGTAAACTGTGGATATGTGGCCTTGACTACAAAGGTGGGTAGATGATGATGTGATATGTGATGATTATTTCTACTCGCCTTTACAGGGAGTGGAGGGGCATTGACGTTTGTGATGATATGGTTTAGGTGTGGAGAGGTATATGGTGGAGAGCCTCACTCTTGATACTGTCCAGGGAGGAGGCAGAGATGCCCGGTGTACAGTGCCCGTGTCCACTGCACTGTGTGCCATACTTACCTCAAACCTTTGGAGTGAGGCCCGTGAGGTAGGTTCCCTGACAGGGCATGGTGAGAGTCCCGGCGTACAGTGCCCGTGTCCACTGCGTCGTGTGCAGTTTCCACCCCAAATCTTTGGGGTGAGGTCCAGGTCCTTGTATCACACGGTTTACCCAAGTTTCCAACTATTTGAACTAACAAGTAAAATTTTTACATGCAACTTCTTTTGCTTGCAGAACTACCGTCTTCCTTTTACCTGCTTTGGTTGTGACACTGTGTTATACCTCTGGCACTTGTACTTATCTTATTAGATTATGTTTGGTTGAACACTCGTATTATTATTGTGCTAACCTTTTTCTTGTAATAGCTCGACATCAAACCACAGGATGATCCCTTACTTAGCTGTTTACTTTCCGCGACATTATTAAGTTTACATGCCTTATTTATCTTACCTTGCCATGTGGTTGATAACCTTAAAATAGTGTTCCAAATCCAAGTTGGTTCCTACTGGGGCACGCGTTGACGTGCTCCTCCCCATTTTTCAGATAGCAGAGGTAGCATGGTTGGTGGAGATTTGGAGTTGGGTTTCAGGGGTAGCACTTGGAGTGAGCTATAGCTTGTATGGTGACATGGTTGTCTTGGGAGGTGGAGAGTGGCAGTGCACATGTAATGATACATACAAACTATGTATATAAATGAAAGTTGTTATATATATATATATACTAGTCATAACCCGTGCCCTAAGGGCACGGTTCATTTAAAATATCCCGCTAAAAATCTTGGATCCCCTAATTTTAAACGAACAGTAATAAATAAAGCGCAATAATTGTTATTTAGTTTCTCCTAAAAAATTTAGTTCCACCAAAATTTTAGTTTTCCTAGAGAATTTAATCACCACGAATTAAATCGCATTAATTGATATTTATTTTCCCTAAAATTTAGTTCACTCATGCTTCAGTTTTCCCCAAAAAATTCCAAAAAGTTTAACTCCCCCAAAATTTAGTTCACTTAGAGAATTTAGTTCCTCCTATAAATTTCAGTTCCTCCCAAAATTTAGTTCCATCCAGATTTTGTTCCCCGCAAAATTTTGTGGTTTTCATCTAAAATTTTCATAAACTCTCATCATACCTTTGATTGTTTAAGATTCAATTACATCCGTATTACTACCCACCCTTTTGTCCTAGTTAACAACCCCATTCAAAAACGTCCCTTATTTATATAATAGCTATACATGCATATATGACTTAGGGGCCGTTATTAGTTCTGAATCATAGTGTTGGAAATATCCCTTCCATATTTAAAGTTTACTCTAGTCTTTATCGGTATGACATAGTTGGTTCTTTTCATTAAGGGTGCGTCAAGCTATTAAGGATTATGCAATTATGAGCTACTGGTGGGGTTTGCTTCGTCAAACCTGCTATTCAAATGATGCATGAGCTATTCTGCTGCATCATTTATTTTCTCATTTATTTATGATCACTGCTATTGTATTTAGATCTCATATTTGCTTAAGTTATTCAGCATGTATATGTACTGGTAATCAACTAAAGTCTTTGCACTTGATTGTTTTATAAATAAGATGATGTTTGACGCTTGTAAGATTGCCCCTTCAATTCCCACAAATTCATATAGTTATCACCAGATATCCACAGATGTCCGCTGTCTTCCGGATATTACATATTAGTGATATGGCTACTGTTTATGATAATTATCACCAGATATCCACAGATATGTTATTATCGCATGCATGCGCATAAGTGATATGGCTGTTGTAGACCGTATAATGAATGCTAAGCTGATGATTCCTGAATTAGATTAGTGATCTTTTTGGTAGGACTCCAGGTTTGATCTATTTGACAATTGCATACAATATCTAAGAATTACATAGCCCCTTATATATTTCGTTTGCCAGTGTTGTATCATAAACAACACTTTCTCAGACATTTCTATCATAAACAACACTTTCTCAGACACTTTCTAAGACATTTTTGATGGTCAGACATTTTTGATGATGCTGATTTTATTAATGCCCTGTAAGGAGATGTGCGTATTGTTAGGGAGTTAACCGAAGGAGTTAGAATCAGCTTTAATGACCCAAAAGTCCTTCAGCTACGATAACTCCTGAATTCACACTTAAACAAAACAATACCCATCAGAAATATAACCTTTCAATTTGAAAGCAGAAAAAACTCAACAACAACCTAATATAAAACAGTCCCTTAATTTTCTTAGGCTGATCATATCATGACTTCCCATGCATGTAATGATCAAGTTCACCTCAATCTCCTGTAAGCAAAACAAAATCAAAACCATTAGCATCCTAATTTTACAAAACAAATCCATTGAGCAAATTAACACCAAAACTTAAAGATAAACAAAACTCAAAACTAATGATATCAAATAAAAAATTGAATATCGAAATCCGAAAACCAAGAGGTCATTGTAACTACCCAAGAATAGCACAGCCACAATCATGAACTGTTTAAGAGATCAAACGCATCAGTGCCAGGCTCACAAAAAATTTCCCAAAAAAGCAAAAAAAAAGGATAGACACATCTACCCAATTCTTCAACCTCAATCCAAACCACCCCAAAATCATGTTTTTAGAACACCCAGATGAAGAAAAACTGCAAATCAAAAAGCATACCAGCTCTTTGCGCAGATCAAGTGCGGCACACCTGAATATACAGTTTCCAAACTAAAAATCCCCCGGTTCTCTTTTTCTTCCATCCACCCCTGAATATACAGTTTCCAAACTAAAAATCCCCCGGTTCTCTTTTGTTTCCCTCTTAAGCTGTGTCAAATGATAATCAAATGGTTTTCTGCGATGAGAGCTCATGAAAAAACTGAGGTTTCATGTGTGAGAGAGGGAGGGAGAGAGGGAGGGAGAGTTAGAAATAAATAAATAAATGAGAATGCTTGCTGTAAAGCATATGCACAGCTAGTTGTATTAAACAAACCTCTCATTGTGAGTGAGCAGCATTGATCACCTTGACTTATGCACGACATCCTCTCTTTCCATACACATCATAGTTAGAGATGCCATTTCATATAGATTATCACAAAATTATCATTTATAGACATAACATTGGAAACAACAGACATATGATCCGAGTCATTTAATATTCATTTGATACCTTCCTATTGTATTAAAATATTGCTGTCTCTTTATATTATGAATTAGAAAGCCAAATAATAATGCTAAAGGAGTCAAAAATTTGATGCATTGAATAAATAAACCGTTACTTGAGCCAATTGGCTTAGTGTATTCGACTATTCGTCATCCCTCGCTTGTGAGAGGTCAGTGGTTCGATTCCTACTTTCCGATTAATTAAAATAAATAAATAAATAAACCGTTGACAAACATTTCGAATTCGATATGACAGTTAACTGACTGGCTCGAAGGCTGCTCGATCACTGCATGAGCCGAACTTAACCAGCATTAGCCCGCTAAAGCTCGGATTCATTTACACCCTTACCAGAAGTCCACCATCTTAAATTTTTTGCCTTCAACACTAAGTTTTCTTATGGATGCAGATCTGCAAAATGTGGACCTTTGTCCGCAATGGGCTCGATTATTCAGGTCTATCGGGCGTACAAACTCGGGAGTCTTTTACATGCGAACGTAGCCCTGGGTCTAAACTTTCGAAAGCAATCAGACGGCACAACGGTTCAGAAACAGTGAATTTCAATCAAATGGACGGCTCATAATCCATCAGTCAATATTAAAAATTCATACAAAAAATTATTTACTCATCTGAGTCCTCAAACTCCCATATTATAGAGATAGAAAAAAAATAGAAATAGAAACGCAGCTTAAAACGGGCGAGAAAAAGGAAAGCGTATGAGAGAGCGAAAGCGAGCACTGGATCCCAAAAGCTCCGGTTGATGAACTCATCTCTCTCGGCGTTGGCAGCAGCGATCAGATCCCATCGTCTCCATCCGATCCCGCGCTTTTCCCTTCAGATCTGATCGATATCCTGAGGTCATATCCCGAGATCCGATCCCAAACCAAGCCCTAATTCAGCAGAACCCCTAAATTCAAAAAGTAAGGCAAAAAAGCTAAATTTGGGGGCGGAAATTCAATTTAGGCTAAACACCTTGTTTCAACAGAACATAGAAAGAACCTAAAAAATGGTGATCGATAATTATAGAACCCAAAGAACATCAGGTAAAATTTAATGATGCCACAAAACCCAAATCGCAACAGTCAGCTGCAAAAAATAAAAAAATCAGATAAGATGGTTACCAATTAATAGTAAATTAAGGGGAACCTGCACTCTCTTCATCAAATTCAAAGAGTAAATGAAGGAGAACCTACATTTACAGGAGAGCTGAACGAAAATGGTTACCAATTATGAAATTTTAACAGAATTTCTCTTCCACCATGAAGATTTTTGTGAGAAATTTCCTTTCAGGAACTTCACAGCTGTGACTTGCATCGACCCTTGCGTGATTTAACATCTTCGTGAATTGAGCAGAGTTTTTAAAGAGAGACTCTATGAGCAAAGTTTTTTGTCACAGGAGAATCTCGATTGACGATAGTGCTTTTTGGTACATCGGAATAAGGCGGCAGAATTTTTTGGTGACTGAGTTTTTTTGACACGGATTGATGCGGTGGCAAGACTTGTTTTGTTGCAGATTGATGCGGTGGGAACATCTATTGCGTTCATCTCGCCGGAGCGTGCTTTCTTGCGTGTGAGAGAGAGAGAAGAATTTTTTTAATAAATAATATTAAATGCATTGGTTTTCTCCCCAACATATTTACTGTCAAAATTCAAAGTTCCTCTCAATATTTTCTCAAAACCTCATCCTAACCGTTGATTTATCCAGATTTAATCTGAGCCGTCTTTTATCTACCCCCTTTGTCCTAGTCAGCTTGTCCTAGTCAGCCCTATGATTCAAAAAACTCTGTCAAATGTAATATAGATATATATTGTTGTTCTATGTTATTTATGAGGTTGTTTTGATATTATAGTGGAGCTTCACTTGTACTATCCCAGCATGTCTGCAGTGGCCTGCCTCCGTCTTCTTTCTCTCTCTTGCATTCTCTTTCTTCATTACCTCTGCCTCTTCAGGATTCCTTGGAAAATTTTAAAATTCCGGGTATTTTGAGGAGCGGGGCTTGACATTAATGTAGAAAAGGTGGCACCTGATCTAATAGATCATGTGCCAAGACACAAAAAGTTGGAAAGTATAAGCCCTACATGGGCTTGCACTTTCCATGTGGCCCACCTTTTTGTGTCTTCCACATGATCTATTAGATCAGGTTCCACCTGATGTACATGATTCCATATATATATATATATATATATATATATATATATATATATACACGAATAATACGAATATATGTATATAATATGCATTTCTCTCTTTTCTCTCCCTTTATCTTCTCTTGCGTTCTTTGTTCGCGTGCAGCGGGGGATGGCAGCGGCGAAGCAAATCGACGGAGAGTGGCGGTGATCAACAGCCATCGATGATGGGCACTCAGGCAGCAAGAGCAGCGGCTTCGAGAAACGGTGGTTTGAACTACAAAGACATTGGGGAGCACTGGCGATGGGCGATAAGGTGCTGCTGGGTTCAGCGGTAGTCGACTGGGCACTGCGGCTTCGTCAACGTGGAGAGACTACCGAGGGGAAGCTGGCAGCAGGGGAGAGGCGACATGGTGGCTCAGGGCGGTGTGACGAACGACGAGCTTCGGCTGCTGGCTGTGGCCGTCGGGATTTATCGACGTCGATGACGGAGGCAGCGGGTGCGAAGAGGGCAGAGGTGGTTGCCTGGCATCGGGGCCTTTGCTTGGGGATGCCAACAGTTTCACTGAAAGAGGGAGAGAGTAACGTGGGATGGGCTTGGCTGTGTTGTGGAGAAGATAACGGGGTTAGAGGTTTAATTTATTGGGTTTTATAATAGTTAAATAATAGATATTTATTAATTAGGGAATTTAATAGGTTGTTGGGAGTTATTGACTAAGCTTAGAAATAAGCTTAGTCATTTAACTCATGGTCTGCATTTGTTGGATCTGGATCCTAGCCTAGAGGGGGAAATGAATAGGCTTATAAAAAAATTCGTGCAACCCACGAACAAACTCACATAGTTATAGCAGCAGCAGAGTAAATAAAATGCAGGCACAGAGTACACAACAGATTTATCCTGGTTCGGTTGACCCTTCAACATACGTCCAGCCCCCAAAGCAGATACTAGTATTGAATAGTGCAATAGGTACAAAACCACAAGTTAGAGCACGCTCAGAGCACCCTCTACGTCTCTACACTCACCAGGCTCTCAGTACCCCACACACAGTGTTTCCTCTCACTATCAATCCTAGTGCCACTTTCTACCAGCTAGTCCAAAACTAACTGGGTCCCACTTGTCTAACCCCAACCAGACAAGTCCCAAAATAGTCCCAAAATATGGTAAAGTTTCCCCTACAGAGAACGTTACACTAAGATACGAATAAAAGATTTTAAGGATTTAGAAATGCTCAGTTCGTGTCTATGTAGGCATCTCTGTCAATCAGAACGTCGTCAGCTCCAATCTGACGCAAGCGGTGTCTCAATCCGACTCCTGGATGTCAAGTTGTGCACTGGTCTGTGCGTAAAGAATTTTCAGTTCAAACCCAAACAATCAGCTGTCTGTGCGCTTAGCAATTCCCTTTAAAATAAGCGATCGGTGCACAGATCGATTCAGTTCAAATCCATTTAACAAGCGATCGGTGTGCTCAGTAATCCACTTAAATCCCCATCCACGTCAGCCTTTAAGATTCGTGCGGCTTTAATATTTTTGTGGTTGATGCAGCCGCCACGTCAGCTCACAGGAAGTAATCTCACTTCGCTTCGATCTCTCGCACGGATAGCCCATGTCAGCAAATCAATGCGATCTGCGCCGTTGATGCCGTTTTCTCGCAATCCTCTCCGTTCGATCGCGATCAGCCCTACGTCAGCACGAGGATCCGCTTCGTTGCGTTCATCTTTGACTTTTAGGCCATGCAGGTGGATCTCTCGAGCTCTTCGTCTTCGTCCGTAGGCTCACGGTGACTTCGACTAAAACTTCAGCGGCGGAAACTTGGAAGCACAACGACTCGGCAATGGTGCGCGATCTCTCAGCGATAAGGCGACATCCGGTGACGGCTTCACAACGGCGGTGACTTCGTCACGATCAACGGCGATCTCTGAGCGACGGCGGTAGCGAGGATCTATTCTTCTCCGATCGTTCTTCACAGTGAAGAGCTCTCCTCAGCAACTCTTCGTCAACAGCTTCGAGCTCACGATGGCGAGCTCCGAGGATGATGACCTTCGAGAGCACACGGATGGCAGCGACTCTCCTTTGCAACGGCGGTGGCAGCGCCTTCTTCTCCGACTAGCAGCAGCTAGGACATGCAGAGTTGTAGTGTGTCGGTGGCGTCGATGTTGCCGGAGGTTCTGAGGTAGGAGATGAACGTGTTGCTGCCATTTAAAGGTGATGTCGTTTGCTTTTGGTAGAGATCATGGCCAGGAGAAGACTCGACAACCAAAGATCTTGCTGCTTTGAATGTTTGGGCTTCAGCTTAATGGAGATGATGACGGGAGGGTGAACCCTTGAAGAAGAAGGCAACAAGTGGCATGCTTTCTCTAATGGCTTGTGTGGAGCTCTCTTTCGAGGAAGAAGACGGAGTTGATGTTTTGGCTTCTCAGGGTAATGCTTAGGAAATATTGGGTTTAATATGGCTCTCTCAATTTATTATTGCCGCAGCCCCTTTGGGATTTTTTTGTATTGTCATCTTCTTATTTTTTTATTGTCGCAACCCTAGCTTTCTTAATATGTTTTCTTATATAGGGGAGGCTAGGGTATATCTTGGAAAGATATCACATCCCCTAAGAGATAGGGATTGAAACCAATTTTGAATTTGAATTGGATTTGAATAGGAGATTTCTTGATGAAGATTTTGTGGGATTTTTGATTTGATTTGAATACGGATAGGAATTGGTAGAATTAGATAATTGCAAATCTAGCTAAATATTTTGACCAAGTCCACCTCATCACATATAGGACCAAGTCCACCTCATCTCATATTGGACCTAGTCCTCATTGCTTTGTGCACAATACTTCATCCTCTCTCCAGTTGCTATATGATTAGCAATTTCCCCAAATGTTGTAAGAACCATCGTTTTGCCAATCCTGAAACACACTAAGCACACATGTCAAATATAACAACACATTTTTCATCATCAAACCAAGATCCTAGATTGTTTCTTCCAACAATCTCCCGCTTTTGGTGATGACAAACCCATAAAAGATTTGAGCAATAAGTATGTGTGTGTGAAGTGTGTTGAAGGGTGTAATGCAATATGATATTGGAATGAGATAGTCAAGTATTACAACATATATTCAAGTATTACAACATAGCATGCACAATGTTATATCAAATATAAAAGCATGCTCCCCCTTACAATGTTATATCAAATATAAAAGCATGCTCCCCCTTCTCTCAAGCTCCCCCTTCAACATTATTTTTCATGCTCCCCCTTAACAGATAATACCGACATCAAATCTGTCAAATCTTTCTTTTCTTTCTCCCCCTTTGTAATCACCAAAAGTGAATTACTGAAGTCACAAAAATATTCTATGCAAAAATAAACCATTATTAAATATAGCGTGCAATTTACAAGAGTTTTCCAAAGAATAGACAATCCAAGCTCATAGAATTTCATAACAAGACCTCTCCACCTTTGTGTAAGTGTAGTGATATAGACAACAAAGTACTAAGGGAGATTCAATTTCAGAAAATCAACCAAATCAATCCACATTTTCCAATTTTCATGAATATCACTAGGATTGATTTTTCCCACCTCATCAAAGATGAGTTCAAGTTACCGAAACCCAAAACATGGCCTATAAGGACTTTTAAAAGTGGGGTGGCATTGCTTGACGAGTTTTATACACCAACACTAATGATTACCCATTTAGAATAAGTTGGATACTCGTAGGTTGTGTATTAGCCATGAAGTGTATCCATTTTTCATACGGAGCAATTTTTTTCATTTGCAATTCTTTTGTGCTCAATTTCAATTCATGGCTAAACACTTCATATCCCTTAGAAAATTCAGAAATTAATCATTCCTACATTCACTTTCCATTGTTCTTCAAAAGAACCTCCAAAAGTACTAAAAGTCCAATATTTCGTGAAAGTGCAAATGTAGGTGTAGAAGTCAAATTTGAAATTTTTGAGACATGTCATGGCTACCGATCACTCCATATTTTACATCTTTTTTCTGCATATTTGCATGCCATTTCGGTTGCTCATATTGCGATTTTCACGATTATTCGATGATATTGTGTTACTTTTCACTATTTCTTGTTTTTGTCGGATTTCAGGAAATATGAGCAATTGGGAGCAAAAATGAGCTTAAAGGACTTGCACGCATAACGGAGTATCGCTCATGGACTTATTGAGGACCTATCAGCGATAAAAGACGGGTGGAAGAAGAAAGAATGTCGTAGGAGCGACGGGGAAGCGAAAAGATGAAGTTTGGGCATTTTCAGCATGCCACTCGGCCGAGTGAAGGACTCACTCGATCGAGGAAAGAAGCCCACTCGGCCGGCCAGATCGGACACGCAATTACTTGAAGATTAGCGTACACTCGGCCGAGTGAGGACATCCCACTCGGCCGAGTATGGAGACACCACTCGCCCGAGTGGCACACGAATGACGGCATCCAAAAGACCAGACTTACTGTAATCCGTCAGTCGACTACGAGCTCCGACTCGGCCGAGTACCAAACGCCCCTCGGCCGAGTGACATTTGCCACTCGGCCGAGTGATGCCGAGGACACACATCGCCCAGAATTTCAGACTGCCTCTTACTCTTTTGAAATCTGCTATCATTCCAGCCATCAAAGTATTTTTATCATATTTTTTATGGATAGTATACTTCATGACGATTCCAACGCCGCCAAGAACGCGCAAATCGGAGGTCGGATGAAATCTGGAGAATTTCTGCAAGTCGACGCTGCAGTGCTAGAATTCTCACTCGGCCGAGTGAGCTTTCCCCACTCGGCCGAGTCGTAACTTGCCCAGAATCCAAGTTGTACGCAGACTGTGTTTCGGGCGCGGGTTTCAGAGGTTTTTTGGGGGAGTTTTGCTAGGGTTTTTGGTGGCTATTTAAGGGGGTTTTTAGCCGTCATTGAAGGAGGTTCCCAATTTGTTTCCTAAGGTTCCCATTATTTTTCTTAGTGATTATTTTAGAGGTTAGGCCATGCCCTAGGCCCCCTCTTGGATCAAAAAGCTTGTATTTGGATTGAAGATCTTCATCAAGCTAAGTATTTTGTTCTTATTATTTGAATCTTTGTTTTTCTATCTTTTTGTATGCAAGCAATGATTTTTATTGATTCTCATATCATTATTGCTATGCTTGAGTAGATTTGTTGTTCTAGGGTTTTGGGGATGAACCCTATGGATCTAATTTCATATTTGTGATGAATGAATTTCTAAATTGCTAGAATTGCTAGGAGGTTAGGTTGTGATTGATTTATTACGGATAGCTAGGGATTTCCATCGATCTAGGGTTTGTAAGAGATTGGATTCTAATCGATGGGAAGGCCTATATATTCGATTTAGGTTTATAATCGAGATTCTCTAGACTTAGTTTGCAAGAGATTGGACCAAAGCTAGGATTTTTATTATAAATCTATACCCATATTCGTTTGCAAGAGATTGGACGAATAGGAACTATCACAACCTAGATCGTGACTCGAGTTTGCACGAGAGTGGGCTCGAGGAGCGATTGAACAATGATGTCAATCCTAATGCTAGCGGCTTAGGCTAGGGTTTACAAGAGATTGGGCCCTATCCTAGGTTGCTATAGACCGGCAATAGCGCGAGAGCGTGAGCTTGGTTCTCTATTCAGTTACGACTAGTTCACCCCAACACAAGCCTAGTAATATTGAGATTCACTAATTACAATGATGTATGACGATCCGTAGGGGGGATTTCCCTAGCTCTAGACTCTTTTATTGTATTAAATTTGAATCGATATTTTATCCCACTTCTTTATCACCGACACCGACATCCATCACTATTGTCATTACATCATACCATACCCATCTCCACAATAATACATTCGTAGTCAAACCAACCTAAGACCGATTGGAGCCAACACCACCTCCTCGTGTTCGATACCCGCTCGCCACTTGACCGTGTGCTTACGGTAAAACTACAATCGTTCTCCGGGTGTATATCCGGGGCCGATCAAGTTTTTGGCGCCGTTGCCAGGGAGGTGTTTTCCCGTTGGGTGCCAATTTGTCACAATTAGGTTGATTAGACTACATTTAAAAAAACATTGAGAGAGATTTTTTTCCCACCACCCGCTATTATTATCTTTATCTCTCTTTGTACCACTAACGTCTTTTCCAGGTTGTTTACTTTGATTGATCAGGTACAATTGTTGCAGCGATGGTGCTTCCAAAGAAAATGCGAGCGGGCTCTATACAATCCTACATATATCTCGCTGCATTCTATCAGGCTGATGGAGAATCCTTCGGGAAAGCCTTGTCTAGGTTTGAAGGAATGTTAGAAATGTTCCAGACGGAGTCAGACCATGAGTGGAATGATTCCACGCTATTTGATATCTTCACTAGAAGGCTAAAGGGACCCTCACGTGAGTTTTTGAAGAGGATGCAAGTGGGGAAGTTTAGTGATCTACAGCTGGCAGTAGCCTTGAAGCAAATGATAGATGATGCTCGATCTACCGGTTCACTAACCGTTACGGTAAGTAAACCATACGACCAAGTATTCATCGATTTTGTTATGGCTAATGTCTCTAGTGCAGGTACTATCATAGATGGAGTGTATGCTTCACTTGAAGGTGATCATATCTGCCTTTATACCATCAACACTCCACAAATAGAGACATCTGAGTTGCCAAATGAGGACACGTACACGGACCTATTGAGAAACATTGTCGACATAGTTCGAAATTCCGGTCCATTGACAATAACGGCAGGTGATCCTTTTGAGCTTGAATTTCAAAACTTTATTACTCATTGTATCTCTTCCACAGGCACAATTGATGATGGAGTCTACGCTCTAATTGAGGGGCACAAGACCCATTTTTACACCATGGTCGAGATACATGAGCCTATAGAGCCACCTTATGCCGTCGTCGCCTCCCCCTGCCACACACCAGAGTCAGAGCAGCCTATACCATCAGAGGATATTATTGTGGAGGTCATGCATATAGTAGTGGAGCAGACCATCGAGGAGGACGTGACTTTGGTCGATGACATCTGCACACAGATGGAGCCCGAATTGTGCCCCCTCCTTTCGAGCTACCGCAGCCATCCCCACCTTCTACAGAGGCTGAGCATCCCTCAGAGGACCACGCTTCCACTGATGTTGAGGACAATCCCATAGAGCTTATGGCTCCCCTTCAGGGAGATCTCTTTACTCCCTCATCTCCTATATTTGATCCATCTCCCGTGTATGATGTTTACTACGATTCAGATTTTGACGACTCATTGCACCTTTTGCAGGATACACATACATATGATCAAGAGGTACGATGGAACGTATACGAGGAGGAGAGCGAGGAGTTAGCACCCATGGATGCTATTGACTATGATCAGGATGTGCGATGGGATAAGTTTGATGATGATGAGGAGTTGCCTGATGAGACCCACGCATATATGCCAAAGCTACCTGAACAACATGAGGCGAACAACAAAGAGTTGATCGACGTGGTACACGAGAGTAGAGATTTATTTCCAGGGAAGTGTTGTCAACCGTTTTTAATTTTAAATACTTATGTTGATGACCCTCTTTGGAATACATTTATTTTGGGGAAGAATTATCCACATCAGATTGATGCGGCTTATCTCTTGCAGGGTACAGGTGGAGTCCTTGGAGAGGTGCTGCGAGCCACATTGCTGGAGTCTGATGGAGGCCGTGGACACACGCATCTGGCAGAGCCACGAAAAGAGCAGTTGGAACAGTTGCCTGCACCGGTAAAGATACTGGATCCGCCTTTTACTATAGGTGATATCAATCCAGTAGTATAGAAATTTTTATGCTTTAAATAAACACGAATCCTCTCGACAGCGAGAGGACCGTATAGATTTGTTTGAATAAATATCACCTCATATGACGGCAATAAAAATCTTTTACACCCCAAATCCATTATATATATTAATTCCCCTCTCCATATTTTGATACGCCACATCCTTTTGCTCACCACCATCGAGCATTTCTTTCAAGTGAATACTCACATTCTTATTCGTTTGACTCAATCTCGCTTAGCAAAGCCATGACATTTTTGATCGAGTCATTTGAATAGGATTGTTTGGTATAAGCTTGGGGGAAAGCGCTCTCATGCATCATTGCATGTGCTTGTAGTTGCATTAGGATTTCATGTCATTCATTTCATCATTTTTCATTCACCTCCCTCATATTTATCGTTGTTCCTCATATTCTTCCATTATGATCACATTGAGGACAATGTGAAACTTAAGCTTGGGGGAGTGCATTTCCATGCCATTTAGATGCATTAGTTGCATTTTTACTTTATTTTAGGGTTTTTAAAAAAATTTCAAAATTTTGCATCATCTTTTTTTTTGAATTTTCCATCATATTTTCCTTTTATGTGTGTTCATGCATCATGTTGTGTGCTTGTTTCTTCTTTTCTTTCCCCTCTTTTATTTTTATTTCTTTATTTTCCTTTTTCCTTCTTCCGCTAGATGAATTTCGTATGATGATATCTCTTATTGCTTTAGCAACCATCACGATGCTTATTATTCCTTGCCATGCTACTTAGAGTATTCCATAGTCTTGCTATTCACATGAGCTTACAAATCTATTTCTTTTGATGATTCCTCTACATGAATGCATGCTATTAATTGAAGCTGAATGTATGGATTAGTGTTTGGTATGCTTTTGTTGGAAATGCACCAAGATTCACGCATCATTAGTATATCGGAAGCATCAGTTTTATTGTCTTATTCACCTTCTGTTGCATGCTTGATATGATTGTGCGCTTTACCGCTTGACTTCACTCTTTATTGAGATGATTGAGAATATCCATGCTTACATATGAGTTTTAGTTGAAGTATTATTTTATTGAATCGTTCGTGCACATCTTAGAGTGAACCGAGTGTTACATTATTTCTTTCTCCACATATATCTTTTTATTCTCTACATGTCACTTGAGTTCACCTCCTAAAGCTACTTATATCGCATCTATTTCCCGAAAATCCCCACAAAAGAAAAGTTAGCTCCAAAAAGTCCAAAAAGCCAAAAAGGAGACAAAAACCAAAAATACAAATCATATAGCTCCTACAAAAATCAAAAAAAAAAAAGAAAAATGAGAAACAAAGAGTTCAAAAAGAAATAAAAAGAAAAAATGTTTCTCTATCTCATTATTGGAGTCACAAAATACTTGGGAAAACCAAGGCAAAAATCCCATTTTCCACTATCATATTCCTTTAGATGCGATGCCTCAAGCTAAGCTTGGGAGGGTGAACTCGTTTGACCATATGAGTGAGCACGACATTAGAGTGGAGAGGTGCACGAATGAGGAAGTTTGATAATGCCGAAACTTAGCAAAATACTTTAGTTATGTAGATTTCTTATGAATCGATATAAATATGTGAATGCCATGATTTATTCCATTCTCCATTGCATGTTTGGTGTGATTCTTATATGCTTCATTTATAACTTTTGATTGAAAAGTGCATTGCCAACATTTGTATATTAAATTCTATGAAATGCGTGACGTGGATATGAATTGATTGTATGAATTTAGAGAATCCCTTTTGTTGTTCTTAAAAGCTTGCAAGTACCATGTTTATGTAAGATATGAAATCCTTATAACATGTGATTTGTATTTTCCAAGTTATCGTGATGTGTAGCTTATGGCTTGAGATCTGAGAGAAGAATCTAGCGACCCCTTCCACCTCGTATTCTTTCTTTTTCATTTCATTTTCTTTATTTTCATCTCCCGAGTTCGTCTCCCTACTTATCTTCCTCGAGGATGAGTAAAATGTAAGCTTGGGGGATTTTGATCAATCCATATTTTACACCTTTTTTCTGCATATTTGCATGCCATTTCGGTTGCTCATATTGCGATTTTCACGATTATTCGATGATATTGTGTTACTTTTCACTATTTCTTGTTTTTGTCGGATTTCAGGAAATATGAGCAATTGGGAGCAAAAATGAGCTTAAAGGACTTGCACGCATAACGGAGCATCGCTCATTGACTTATTGAGGACCTATCAGCGATAGAAGACGGGTGGAAGAAGAAGGAACGTCGTAGGAGCGACGGGGAAGCGAAAAGATGAAGTTTGGGCATTTTCAGCATGCCACTCGGCCGAGTGAAGGACTCACTCGATCGAGGAAAGAAGCCCACTCGGCCGGCCAGATCGGACACGCAATTACTTGAAGATTAGCGTACACTCGGCCGAGTGACGACATCCCACTCAACCAATTATGGAGACACCACTCGTCCGAGTGGCACACGAACGACAACATCCAAAAGACCAGACTTACTGTAATCCGTCAGTCGACTACGAGCTCCGACTCGGCCGAGTACCAAACGCCTCTCGGCCGAGTGACATTTGCCACTCGGCCGAGTGATGCCGAGGACACACAGCGCCGAGAATTTCAGACCGCCTCTTACTCTTTTGAAATCTGCTATCATTCCAGCCATCAAAGTATTTTTCTCATATTTTTTATGGATAGTATACTTCATGACGATTCCAACGCCGCCAAGAACGCGCAAATCGAAGGTCGGATGAAATCTGGAGAATTTCTGCAAGTCGACGCTACAGTGCTGGAATTCTCACTCGGCCGAGTGAGCTTTCCCCACTCGGCTGAGTCATAACTTGCCCAGAATCCAAGTTGTACGCAGACTGTGTTTCGGGCGCGGGTTTCAGAGGTTTTTTGGGGGAGTTTTGCTAGGGTTTTTGGTGGCTATTTAAGGGGGTTTTAGCCGTCATTGAAGGAGGTTCCCAATTTGTTTTCTAAGGTTCCCATTATTTTTCTTAGTGATTATTTTAGAGGTTAGGCCATGCCCTAGGCCCCCTCTTGGATCAAAAAGCTTGTATTTGGATTGAAGATCTTCATCAAGCTAAGTATTTTGTTCTTATTATTTGAATCTTTGTTTTTCTATCTTTTTGTATGCAAGCAATGATTTTTATTGATTCTCATATCATTATTGCTATGCTTGAGTAGATTTGTTGTTCTAGAGTTTGGGGATGAACCCTATGGATCTAATTTCATATTTGTGATGAATGAATTTCTAAATTGCTAGAATTGCTAGGAGGTTAGGTTGTGATTGATTTATTACGGATAGCTAGGGATTTCCATCGATCTAGGGTTTGCAAGAGATTGGATTCTAATCGATGGGAAGGCCTAGATATTCGATTTAGGTTTATAATCGAGATTCTCTAGACTTGGTTTGCAAGAGATTGGACCAAAGCTAGGATTTTTATTATAAATCTATACCCATATTCGTTTGCAAGAGATTGGACGAATAGGAACTATCACAACCTAGATCGTGACTCGAGTTTGCACGAGAGTGGGCTCGAAGAGCGATTGAACAATGATGTCAATCCTAATGCTAGTGGCTTAGGCTAGGGTTTGCAAGAGATTGGGCCCTATCCTAGGTTGCTATAGACCGGCAATAGCGTAAGAGCGTGAGCTTGGTTGTCTATTCAGTTACGACTAGTTCACCCTAACACAAGCCTAGTAATATTGATATTCACTAATTACAATGATGTATAACGATCCGTAGTGGGGATTCCCTAGCTCTAGACTATTTTATTGTATTAAATTTGAATCGATATTTTATCCCACTTCTTTATCACCGACACCGACATCCATCACCATTGTCATTACATCATACCATACCCATCTCCACCAATAATACATTCGTAGTCAAACCAACCTAGGACCGATTGGAGCCAACACCACCTCCTCGTGTTCGATACCCGCTCGCCACTTGACCGTGCGCTTGCGGTAAAACTACAATCGTTCTCCGAGTGTATATCCGGGGCCGATCAGCTACTAAAAAGATAACAACATGTTCATGTAGCTACAACAATAATTAATTAACTTCTACAAGGGATAGATCTGAACATTCATACAATACCACTTAAGATAAATCATAAAGGGTATTCTTTTAAGCTCATTTTTTTTAATTTTTTTCAGAAATAAAAACATTAAGAAATCATGCAAACAAGCACACAAACAAAAATAAATCAAGCACACAAAACAATCTATGAAGGTATGCAATGGAATGCAAAGAGGGATAAAAATTATACCTTCGCGTCGCTATTTGGCTAAGGAGCTAAAAGAATGAAGCTTCCAATTTTTTACTCCTCGCCAAATCTCCACCTCACCTACATGAAAGGTTTTAAGTGTGACCTTGGAATCCAACAAGGTCCACTAGTGTTAGCCATTATTGTTTTAGGAACCCACACTTGTTTGAACTTGATATTTGTGTTCCTAAATTTACAATAATATGATATGTGGCCTACACTATCACAAGTAAAGCACTTTGCATATATGTTCTTTGCAATAGAGGGTACATTGTGGATTTTCTTGAATTTTGGCTTTTCAACGTTTTTCAAACCAAATCCAAGCCCTCTTCTATTATTGCCATACAATTGATTCTCTAAAATGGTATCCAACGATTGTTTTCCCATAGAGAATTTCTTAATGGCCAATTCAAGATTAGAAACTTTAGACTTTAACAATTTATTTTCATCCACAAACAAAGTACATTTACTTATAAAAGCTCTCTTGTTTTCCTCTTCCTTCTTTTCAAATTCAATCATTTTTCTTTTAAAATCATTATCCAACATGCAGAATTTATCATTAAGCTCTCTAATCACGTAGTCTTTTTCAGTTTTGAGCTTAATCAAATCAAGTTTAAGCATACTAATATTATTCAACAAGGAAGAGCAAGAGAGACAAGGTGCTTCATCATTAAAGCTTGATTTTCCTTTTTCAATATATCAATAATAGAGTCACGAGCAACAATTTCAATTTTCAATTTTTCAATCTCCTTAAACATATCATATTCAGATTGTTGCATTTCAAAGTTCTCATTTTGATAACCATCTATAGTGGACTCAAGCTCTACTATTTTATCTTGCATTTTTTACAAAGAGTAAGGAGTTCAGCTTTACTACCAAAAATTACCTCACCGTGTATTCCCATCAATGCCATGCATGAGTGGGCTTCATGTTCATCCTCCTCACTCTCAGCTTCGCTATCCATATCCCAAGTTCGCACCTTGGATTTTCCTTTCTCTTTAGCGACCTGAGCTGTCTCATGTGGGCAATCTCTCATTCGATGTCCTCTTTTCTTGCATTTAAAACAAGTCATTCTATTAGTAGCATTCTGATCATAAGTTTGCTTAGAAGACTGAAAAAAGTTAGAGCGATTAAACCTGGGTGCTATTTCTGTTCTTCCTTGCTTGGTCTGGACATACTTTCTGAAATTTCTGACCATTAGTGCTATGTCCTCATCATCATCTTCTTCACTTTTGCCAGCTTTCAGAGCAAGTGGCTTTGTAGCCTTTTCCTTTTCCTCAGGTCTCTCTCTTTCATCAATATTTTACAATTCAAGCTCGTGAGACATTAAATTACCTATCAAGTCCTCCACCCTCATCTGTGACAGATCTTTCGCTTCTTGGATGGTAGTGACTTTAGGCCTGAAAGAGCTTGGCAGTGCTCTTAATATCTTTCTCACCTGTTCAAGGCTAGAATATGGCTTACCAAGCGAGCTAGACTTGTAGACGTTGTTGGTGAATCTTGCAATTATCTCTGATATGGCCTCTGATGGTAGCATGCGAAATCCCTCGTACTCCGTGCTCAGAAGTCTAAGTCTAGACTCCTTCACCTGTGACGTTCTCTCGTGCGTCACCTCCAAAGTATGCCATATTTCCTGCGCAATTAGACAATGTGAGATGCGATTGAATTCAGATTTATCTAATGAACAAATGAGAGCATTCATAGATTTAGCATTAAGAGAATAAAGCTTCTAATCATTATCATCCCATGTATCATCAGGTTTAAGCATCTCAGTATTTTCAAGTTTAATAACAGGTGGTTTATAGCCTTTTTCAACCATTTGCCAAGCTTTATAATCAATAGAAATCAAGTAGATTCTCATACGATTTTTCCAATAAGCATAGTCTACTCCATTAAATCTAGGGGGACGTGAAATAGACTGACCCTCAGCAAAAGCACTATCAATGTGATCCATGGTCAAACCTAGGCTAGATCCTAAAACCTGCTCTGATACCACTTGTTGGATCTGGATTCTAGCCTAGAGGGGGGGGGGTGAATAGGCTTATAAAAAAATTCGTGCAACCCACGAACAAACTCACGCAGTTATAGCAGCAGCAGAGTAAATAAAATACAGACACAGAGTACACAGCAGATTTACCCTGGTTCGGTCGACCCTTCGACCTACGTCCAGCCCCCAAAGCAGATACTAGTATTGAATAGTGCAATAGGTACAAAACCACAAGTTAGAGCACGATCAGAGCACCATCTACGTCTCTACACTCGTCAGGCTCTCAGTACCCCACACACAGTGTTTCCTCTCACTATCAATCCTAGTGCCGCTTTCTACCAGCTAGTCCCAAACTAACTGGGTCCCACTTGTCTAGCCCCAACCAGACAAGTCCCAAAATAGTCCCAAAATATGGTAAAGTTTCCCCTACAGAGAACGTTATACTAAGACACAAATAACAGAGTTTAATGGTTTAGAAATGCTCAGTTCATGTCCGTGTAGGCGTCTCTATCAATCAGCACGTCGTCAGCTCCAATCTTACGCAAGCGGTGTCTTAATCCGACTCCTGGATGTCAAATTGTGCACTGGTCTGTGCGTAAAGAAGTTTCAGTTCAAACCCAAATAATCAGCTGTCTGTGCGCTCAGCAATTCCCTTTAAAATAAGCTGTCGGTGCGCAGAGTAATTCAGTTCAAATCCATTTAACAAGAAGTCGGTGTGCTCAGTAATCCACTTAAATCCCCAGCCACGTCAGCCTTTAAGATTCATGCGGCTTTAATATTTTTACGGTTGATGCAGCCACCACGTCAGCTCACAGGAATTAATCTCGCTTCGCTTCGATCTCTCGCAAGGATATCCCACGTCAGCAAATCGATGCGATGTGCGCCGTTGATGCCGTTTTCTCGCAATCCTCTCCGTTCAATCCTGCTCAGCCCTACGTCAGCATGAGGATCCGCTTCGTTGCGCTTGTCTTTGACTTTTTGTCCATGCAGGTGGATCTCTCGAGCTCTTCGTCTTCGTCCATAGTCTCAGGGCGACTTCGACTAAAAATTCAGCGGCGGCAACTTGGAAGCACAGCGACTCGACGATGGTGCGCGATCTCTCAGCGATAAGGCGACGTCTGGTGACGGATTCGAAATGGCGGCGGCTTCGTCACGATCAACGGCGATCTCCGAGCGACGGCGGTAGCGAGGATCTATTCTTCTCCGATCGTTCTTCACAGTGAAGAGCTCTCCTCAGCAAATCTTCGTCAACAGCTTCGAGCTCATGATGGCGAGCTCCGAGGATGATGACCTTCGAGAGCACACGGATGGCAGCGACTCTCCTTTGCAACGGCGGTGGCAACGCCTTCTTCTCCGACTAGCAGCAGCTAGGACATGCAGAGTTGTAGTGTGTCGGTGGCATCGATGTTGCCGGAGGTTCTGAGGCAGGAGATGAATGTGTTGCTGCCATTTAAAGGTGATGCCGTGTGCTTTTGGTAGAGATCATGGCCAGGAGAAGACTCGACAACCAAAGATCTTGCGGCTTTGAAAGTTTGGGCTTCAGCTTAATGGAGATGATGACGGGAGGGTGAACCCTTGAAGAAGAAGGCAACAAGTGGCATGCTTTCTCTAATGGCTTGTGTGGAGCTCTCTTTCGAGGAAGAAGACGGAGTTGATGTTTTGGCTTCTCAGGGTAATGCTTAGGAAATATTGGGTTTAATATGGCTCTCTCAATTTATTGTTGCCGCGGCCCCTTTGAGATTTTTTTGTATTGCCATCTTCTTATTTTTTTGATTGCCGCAACCCTAGGTTTCTTAATATGTTTTCTTATATAGGGGAGGCTAGGGTATATCTTGGAAAGATATCACATCCCCTAAGAGATAGGGATTGAAAACAATTTTGAATTCGAATTGGATTTGAATAGGAGATTTCTTGATGAAGATTTTGTGGGATTTTTGATTTGATTTGAATACGGGTATGAATTGGTAGAATTAGATAATTGCAAATCTAGCTAAATATTTTGACCAAGTCCACCTCATCCCGTATAGGACCAAGTCCAATTCATCTCATATTGGACCTAGTCCTCATTGCTTTGCGCACAATACTTCATCCTCTCTCCAGTTGCTATATGATTAGCAATTTCCCCAAATGTTGAAAGAATCATCGTTTTGCCAAGATCTGGCCAAAGAAGGTGATAGCCCTGTGCTGAAACACACTAAGCACACACGTCAAATATAACAACATGTTTGTCATCATCAACCAAGATCCTAGATTGTTGCTTCCAACAGCGTTTAGGGGTTAGGTAATTAGGTAAACGTAAAACCGTAATTAAGTTAAGTAAAGGTGATTAGTAATAGCAATTAAAGAATAGTATAATATTAATATTTTAATATTAAAATATCATTTTTCACGTTTGACTCCGAAAAATTCCAGAAAAAATGTCTCGAGTTCTAGGTCGATGCGACCTCGTAAAAATACGCAAAAAATATTGGGAATTCTTAAATACCATAGAATCATATTTATAATAGTTTAAAATTATTTTGCTATCGTTTTATAGAAAAATAATTAATAAGACTATATCAGTGATATTTATATAGAAAATTATCATATTAACTATTTATAAATATTTGATGATACTTAAACTTACAAAAATAAGTTATAACTATTTTGATGATACAAAAATATTTTATATAATTGTTTTGAAACTATTTTTGATAATAGATACCTAAAAATCGTATACGCATAAAAACAAACTATTTTAAAAAATCACATAAACCCATTTTAAAAATATATTTGGAATTATTTATATTATGAAATATGTATTGATGAATTCAGGCCGTTACACAACTATTACCAATCGACTTACCACCGCCTTTTCGTAAGTCTTACAAACCTTCATCGATATTCTTTACACCCTTTTGATTCTATAGCCAAGATGATGGAGCTTTGTGTTTATGTGTGGCTGTATAGAAAATCAAAATTCCTTGA
Source organism: Scilla litardierei (assembly GCA_030789695.1). Classification (NCBI taxonomy): domain Eukaryota; kingdom Viridiplantae; phylum Streptophyta; class Magnoliopsida; order Asparagales; family Asparagaceae; genus Scilla; species Scilla litardierei. The sequence continues at coordinate 60,648,750 of CM061131.1, forward strand.
TCTAAAAATAATAGAAATAAAGAATAAGATATCAAGAGCAACTTTAAATAAATCTCTTTACAGATTAAACTTTGATGCTAGAGATTAAAATCAAGCTTAAACAGTGGCCAAAATAATCAGAAAATTATAGCAAAAAGAATTGAAAATAATGGCCAAAGAAGAACTTTTAGAGCAAGAGAGCTTTTGAAAATTTTGCTTGAAAATATAAGAAATTGCTTATAAATTGATATCTAAAAGTTCTGAACTCTTTGGTATTTATAGAGGGAAAAATACAATTCAAAACAAGACCAAAAATCCCTCTTCAAACGGCTAGTAACGGCTATAAAGCAAAAATCACTTTTTTCCTCAAAATCTGTCGTTTGACCTAGACTGTCAGCTATCTCTAGAAGATAGTCGGCTATATTTTTGCAGATAGTCAACTACTACAGTGTGATAGATGGCTACTATAGTCTAAAATGTCCAAGTTCAGACTCTGCAGCCAGATAGTTGGCTAAGGTGTGCATAGTCGGCTATTCTGTGATACATGAGTTTTTCTAAATAAAATCACTTTGAAATTATTTAAAAATAATTATATACTAATTTTAAAAAAATTTAATACATTTTTAAAAACATGTTCTAGTAATTGTGTGTATGTAGCTCCATGATTTAGCTCTAACAAACTAACACTCTACCTTACAATATTTTTCACACTTTAAGTCTTGAGTCTCGACTTGCATGTCTTGGGCCATCAAGTCTTCATCTCGAGTCCTCACTTTAGTCTTTATTAGCTTTATGTCTTGACTCTAGAAATGGCTCCACGATCATTGCTTCTTTGTCTTCATTTTTGAGCTACGTCACATCTTTGTTCTTCATGGCTATGTCACATTGTTTATTTCCAACACACACTTGAATTAAATCATTACTACCTATATCATTTGTGACCATCATCAAAACTTCTACTGTGGTGGGTCTCACTATCCCAACAATTATATGTGAACGTAGTAGCATGAGCTTTTAAATGTAATGTCATTTGTAACAATAACTATGTACAAGAAAACATTAAAGTATTAATTTGTGACTATACGTTTGCAGCATCAAGTATATAGTTGTTCAGATTCTATTACCAAGGGTCATGTTAGGCTCTATAATAGTTGTCTAGTCAACTAGACGTTTGTTGTATATGAATTAAGTTCTCGATATTTGTAATCGCAAGCGCACGACGACGACGTAGCTCTAACGGGTCGTTTGCAGAGAGGTCGTGTGATCGAGTACTAGTCAATCCTAGGTTATGGCTAGCTACGCAGGATAGTATAGATTATGGAGGATATAATAGAAGGAAATGGCTCTAGGGCTAGGTATCACTCTAATGTGGTTTAAGCACAGGAATGAACTCGTTGCATGGCTATCGAATCATCCGAGGATGACGTTGGCTAACCTAGAGAATGTCACCTACCCTCTTCTTCTGTGATGCTATGATAGGATCTCCTCTCATGTTATCTCATGCCCACCACTTCCGTGATGCTATGACATGACTACACCTCGTGCCACCAAGCCTACTTCTGTAGCGCATGGCCACACGACGGATGCATGGAGCTCGACAATATTCCCCAACCACCGTTAAGCCACTCTCATGGTCGAAAATGTGGTCAATGCTAGGATGGATCTCATTACGCCCAACTTCCATTGGCGACATAATTAGTAAGCATCACACATAGGGATTAAAATCCCTAGAATAACCCGAACTTCCGTTAGCGATCAATCTAAAGAGATTAATGTATGTGGATATTAATATTTCTATGCATAACCCTATTTCGATGGTTCAATAACTAAACAACTCGTCAATCCATGCTCATCTTACCCATAGAAATTAACCACACCCTAAATAAAAATTACTCACTACACTTCAAGGAAATCACAGATATAACAAGGGAGCAATGAGACAACAGTAAAAAATATAGAAAATACAAAATCAAAGACGGGATATTTATCTCCACGAAGTTGCAATACAAAATATTCAAGATTACATGTGCATTCACGGAAGAAACTAAATAGAAACATGATCTAATCATACTCCTACTCCTAAAACTAAGAAAGAGATGAAAACTGGATAATATCTGCAGCTAATGATCGTCCCCCTTCGTCAGACAGTGCTCCCAAGATCTTATAGTTCGCCCAAAACCATAGCAGGTTAGCAGGAAATTCGACCCAAAACAACCACGTGGAAATCCATGCGGTCGCGTGGGTCCTGGCTTAGAGCTAGGCTTAAAAATGGCTTCAGAAATTGTTGGTTGACGTAGTTGCGAGGAGAATTGATGCGGGCGTGTCAATCTGGGGAAGTTACGCACTTCAGGAGCCTTCAGAAGTCGTCATCTGATGCGGTCGCGTGGATGGCTCCACGACCGCATCGATCTGGGCTCATCCTCCATCAGATGACCCACACAACCGTGTCAAACGGTCACGTAGGGGATCCTTTCAGCTTCTAGGTTGTGCTCTTCTGCACGGTCGCATGGGATGGTCACGTGATTACGCGGTCGCGTGGGATGGCCACACAACCATGTGGAAGATGGGTTCAACCCCTCATAAAGTGGCTTGGTTGTGTGCTTCGAGGCAGCCACGTGTAGTGATACACACGGTCGTGTGGGGGCTGAAAACCATCAAATCTCCATAGCTTTACTTCGTTTCCTCGCCACGTTTCTTCCTTTTACTGCTTTGACTCCAATTAGCTCATCTAAGCTGGATTTCAACCTGAAGTGTGCACAAACACCCAAGGAGTGAAACGAAATTGAAATATGATGAAGTGACATAAAATGTGGGAGTTTATAAGATATAATGCATTAGTAATCCCCATTAAAAGCAAATGAAATATCCAATCATCAAAGTTCCCTAAGTTTCATGTCATAAGTTGTCAATGTCTGATATCATCTAGGTTCTCAATGAGTGTCCATGCTCTAATCACCCTAGATTACGTAGTTAGGGATTGTATGCAAATGTTCGATGTTCCAATATGGTTATCAATAGCCATGTCAAGTCATGTGTCAAAGTACAATGTCTAGTCATAAAACATGTCTAGTCATAAACAGTTCTACTAAGATCATTATTTTGCATAGCCCCTTCACTAATTACGTAATCTAGTTGTTTACTCAATGGTTTCATTATTGCATGAAGTAATTAAGTTCTGGCAAAAAATCTTCCTAACAAAAATTATTTTCAATAGATGAATTTTATAACATTATTTTAATTAAAAACAGAATCATATACAAAACAGAAAATATAATTGAACTCAAGGACAATAGATGACCAATTGATCAGATTCATAATTTGGCATCCTAAAATAATAGGCAATATACCGGACTAGAAGAGTGAATTCTGTCGCAAGCACGTCTATAAACAGTAACCAACAATCACAATCATTAGAACAACCCACTAGACACAACCACACAAAAGGAAAATACAGGAAATCCACACGAGCTGAAGCCCACAAAACTTAAACAACAAGCAATGTCTTAGCAACAGCAGGTCCCATGGCCTTTGGATAATTTTAAGTAATCAGCAACCCATAGAAACCATGCACAGCCCATTCACTAAAACTTAAAAGATAGAGACGGAGTTAACGATGATAGGAAGCCATCATAGAAGGGACGGAAAGAAACGAATTCATCCAGGAATGAATGGCAGATCAATGAATAGCCAATAAGTAACGGCGATCAGCTGAGAAGAATGGCAACACTCGTGATTTTCCCTGGTGGACAACTACATCAGCCCAAGAATCCAACCAACATCATGAGGAAGTGTTAGCAATGGCGAGGGTCACCGCAAGCTTGGATTTGCATCAAGAATTAAATCATCAAGGGAAAATTCCATGAAGTTTATGTTATGAATCATCCTCTCACAATCCCCAAACTTCCCAACAAATCAGTCCACAATTAATTTTAAAAAATTAAAAGAAAATATACCAAAATAGCTTGGAGAATATATAAATCTACCATTTATCGATGCAAAGCCAGGAAATCCCACAAGATCGAAAAAAGCCGAAAGTGAACACTTTAATCCAAAATAAATTTGAAAAAGAAGAGAGAAATAATTTTCGTATCAGAAACCATAAAATCAAAAAATATTTATAAGAAAAGAAGACGCATGAAAGGATTGTAAGGGAGGAACTTGTCGGAGTGGAACTAATTAAAGTCGTAACGACGGTGACTTGTGCTGAGAGAAGAAGAGGCAGTGTCATGCCATTCGATTCTCTTGAGGGATGAAGAAAATTGACGGCTGCAAGATGTTGGGTGGGGTGGTGTTGGGTTTGGGTTTGTTATTTGGAGAGGACAGTGGGAACTAGAAAAATTTAAAAAGAGGAGGAAAGAGAGAAAGAGGGGAATGGTAGTTGGGCTTGGGCTCTTGTTTAAGTGTTGGAATGGGTGTTTACCAAGTACGGGAAATACTTGAGAAGAGGTGGGCTGTTGGGGGTGTTCCATAAGATATGATATGGTTAGGGACAAGAATCAAACTTACTACACAAACAACTATGATCAGGGTTAACATCCAACAAGATCCACTATACGTGGTTTCACAATAAGTTTGTAGACTGCTCTTAAAGATTGACCTACCAAGAACATGAAATCCTCGTTAGGACCTAACCTCAACAGTTTATCGGATTCCGAGAAGGGATTTAATTCTTTAAATTTTGATATTTTCCCCCAAATATACGAGTCTCCATTATGAAACAGATAGGTACCGAGAAGATTTTTTTTGCTCAAATGATTTATGCTTATATTTTCAGTGACATTTAGTTATCAATTTCACTAGATCGTGTAATTTTCTATAGTGTTATCATTTTCTCTTTAAGGGTAAATAAATTAATGAATCATATCTAAATTTTTAAGATTATCCTGTAAACCATGCTAGGTGATATGATTTTAAGGATCCAATCCAACAATTTAGATCAGACAACTGTAAGCTTTCTGACAATATAATGTTGGGTTAAATAACCAGTCTAGGACAGCGAAGCAAACCCCAAAGGCGAATAGCTATCCAACAATCTCTATGTCACGATCTTTCAGAGATAAATCACAAAGGCACAATATCCAACCAAAACAAGCACGATGAAAAGTAATAAAAGCAGGAAAACAACAAATCAAGTGACACAGAGTTTACCCTGATTCGGCCTGCTAACGGTGCCTATGTCCAGCTTCCCAATGATGGTTTCCACTAATATGATCGGAGAGGATTATACCAACTCCTTCATTCTTCTTCAATAATATAGAGCACCAATAACTCCAACTTGGAGTTCAAACTCTTCTTATTAAAACAAGAGATCTCAAATCTCACCAAAAGAGAAAAACCCTAAAAGCTCGCACAAATATTCCTTCAAACCGAAAAGATAGATCCCAAGAAGAAGATTACAATGAATTTCAATAGAAATCACAAGAAGTCGCTCACCAAATCATGCCCTAAAGCTCTAAGACGCGCAAGGAATAAGAAAACTTGATGACGGCACGTCTTCTTTTTCTCTTTGCTTTATTCACGTGAACAAAAATAAAACCTAGGAAGGGTTTAAATAGCCTCAATTTTTGTGTAAAATTTTAGTCGTCCAATTAGATTAGGTTTTTAATCAAAACACCTAACTCAAAAGTCATGTTTGGCCTGACTTCAGTCGAAAGAACCGTGCAAGAATCGGCATGGCCGTGTCCTTTTTGCGTAACATGCCTATGAATATTCGCTGACTGTGCACAGCTGTGCCGAGCTCTGCATAGCCGTGTCACAGCCTGCCGCGAAATTGGCAGACTTCTCACCCAAATAATGAATTTGAAGCATATTTCAACAAATAATGCAATAAAAATAGACTCTTTTACAAAAACAAGTCTTCAAAGCAAATCATTAATCTATTGAGGGGATTATGGGTTATTAATTTTTAAAATTCTTCACAGATATCATACTTGATGCTGATACAGCATCTGCTTGGTAAGAGCTTGAAGATAAAAGTGATCTCCACTCCTGATCCACATTATCATTCATGACATAAAAATATAACCTTGTTAAAAAACAACGGATCCATAAAAAAATTAAAAGGTATAATATATTATTTTTTGAATATACAAACCAGTGATCCTTGATAAGTCATTATTATCCTGGCCCTATAGCCCAGTAAGACCCACAACAACGGCCTAACGACCCAGAAGTCCTCACGAGAGGCCGACCATCTCTCCATTTAAGACAATAGTCACGCTGACCATTGGGCTTTTTCATTCAAAGCGATAGCTCATAATGGAAGCTTTCAATGACCGGCCATTACGTTTGACAGCTTAAGCAATAAAAGCACCTTAAAGGCTCAGACGTTACCCTCTAATGTCCTGCCCATAAATACTCTCTCGGACAATGGAAGAGAGGGAACTTTTCTGAGACAACTCAAGTTCAGACAACTTCTCCCACCATAATCTCTGAGACAATCTCCAGTAAAGTATCCCTAAACTCAGGATCAGCTCCAACCTTGCTTTCTACATTTCCTCCATAGCTCGGTGCGATAACTATCGATCGATCTCCCAATAGATCGGCCATAGTGAGCCTCCTTTGAGTCATCATTTGACTTAAGCATCTGAGAGGATTAGGTCGGGCCCCTGATCCGACCCTCTCGAACGAGCTCTAAGGGGCAGGAAGTCGAAGGGAACCCAGAAACAGCTCAGACTATATCATAAGTAGTTCGGACTCAGCTTCTAAAGCTCGGACCATAGCATAGATAGTTTGGACGAGACAGATATAGGTCATGCTTATCTCCAACAACTCAGACTGAGGACCACTTACCTAGGGATTGACTTGCCTAGCACCCAAAGGGTTGATGGTGGCCCGAAATAGCTCGGACCTAGTGGACACAGCTCAAGCTAGGTGAACATAGCACAGACTCAGCTACAACAATTGGGATCAACGTCCATTTGGCCTGAGGTCAGCTTGCTAAGTACCTAGTGAACCGTTGGTAACTCAGATTCATGCATGTTCAGACTGAGGCTAGCTCATCCGGCGTCCAAGCCACTGCAACGTTAAACCCACTAGGGGTCGATCATCATCCATCTACAGACAAATGTCGACTCCTCCCAGGGTCATCTCGCCAGGGGTCTAATTATCCGCCAAAGTCATCCTACGACTAGGTACTGTAACTGTATAGTCATATAATAATATATTGGTGAGAAAACACAGATAAACATCTGATGATGTCGGTGGAAATTGAGTCGACATCCATGTCTTCAACCACACCGATGATGACTCGACCCTACAATCAAGGGCCTGAAAGGCCAACTATTGTACGGGCTGTAGATGTTACGTCACCCCTATAGATCCTAATTCTTCCACTTATGGAATGACCAATTCGTAATTTGTGACTTTGGAATAGTTCTGAGCATTCTCACAGGAGGTGAGTGCCAATATTCAGGTGTTGACTGCCATGATAGAACGACTAACAAGTCCATGGCTCCAGCCAATCGCAAGCCCACTAATCATCTCAACCACAGCCAGTCTCTGTGGCTCACAACCCTCACTCGGTGGAGTTGAGGACTATCGCCCTACCTTGGTTGATGATCAATGGAGAGAGATCCATCGTGGGCAAACATCGTAGCCTTCAAGTGATCCTCACGCAAGCCTCAAGAGGAAGGCTCAAAGAGACAACCTCCATCATCCGAGCTCTCCCAATAGCTTGGTTGATGATAGAATCCCTTTGAAGAAGAAAATCAACTCAGTCCTGCCGCTGACCAGATTCAAGATGCACGATCTAGATAAGTATGACGGCTCATGTGATCTGTGCAAACACGTCCAAAACTATAAAGTAATGATGGAGATACAAGAGGGCCAACAACTCCCTGTTGAATCGTAATCTAAGTCTAGAAGGTGGTGAATATGCTTATGGTAAATTTTCACGAATTAAAACTTTGGCCTACTGAATCTGATAATCACAGAGCAAATATAAGCAATGAAAATAATGTGGAAGCAATCACAAAGTACGCATGATATTCACCCTGATTCGGTCACCCCAATGAGCTATGTCCAGTTCCAAAAGTAACCACTAGAATAATAAAGTCAATGATACAAACACCTGAAAATTTACGTCCCAATGCTCATCTTAGCAAGTATATACCTCTTTCCCCAAAGATCAAACAAAAGTATCCTAGTAAAAACATTTCCCCTTTACTTGCCCTAACAAGTCAAGTCCCCAAAATATCCCAAAATTATAAAAGTTTAAATATAAAGATCTAAATCAACACATCCAAACAATAATAAATAAGATAGAGTTTAGACGGCTCAGTTGTGAAGGTTAATTTGTCTCTGTCAATAAGCACATTGTCAGCTCCACGATGATGAAAAGCAAGTCTCCATCTGACGTTTGGATATCAATATATTTGCCTTTAAATTAACATTCAAATCAGTCTAAAGTCTGCATGTGCACAAAGAAGATACTGCAATCTTACGGAACTCACGAGTGTGACTATTTTGGATCTGTGTGTGCACCTGAACATAAGAGTTGTTGGCTGATGCATGCATGAATTTTTTTCTATACGCAAAGAAGATTAGCATCAAAGTCACTTGATTCACGGGCACTACTAGGAATATCCCTTGCTTGCACCTGAGCAGAAGAGGGCTGCTTGCTTGTTGCGTGGTTGGTGCACCAAACTAAAAGGAGTTCAGTGCGATGCTATCTCCTTGCTGTGGGTGCGCCCGAGCTAGGGAAGAGTCGGGCTTGGCCAATGCTGTGCTACTGATTGCATGATTTGCCCTTGAGCCCGAGAGAACCAAAAAGCTATTTGCGTTGCTTGTGTACTTGCGGCTAGGAAAGAAGATTGCCTTCTTTTATAACATGGCATTGGTCTTAGATGCTTGGAGAAATTTCTTGCTTGCTTGTGTGTATTTCAATTCTTTGGCTTATCGATCTCTCCTTCTGCCCAAGAGAGAAATTTATAACTTGGCATTGGTCTTAGATGCTTGGAGAAATTTCTTGCTTGCTTATGTGTATTTCAATTCTTTGGCTTATCGATCTCTCCTTCTGCCCGAGAGAGAGAGAGAGAGAGAGAGAGAGAGAGAGAGAGAGAGAGAGAGAGAGAGAGAGAGAGAGACCCAAAGCAACCATAGGTCAATTGCTTGCGTGATTTGGAGCTTGATAATTAGGCTGGATCCCCTTGCTGCTTGTTGCGTGAGTTATGAGATGGAGACCCCTTTAATTTATGAAGAAGAAGAAGGGACAACCAATGTAATACCTTTATGAAGAAGGCAAGATAGGCCTTATGACTTTTCTTGATGATAACTATAAGAGGGGCTGGCCAAGGTGAAGACTTTAAAGAGTGTTGGGTGTTGGGCCGTGATGAGTGGTCTTCATATATACATTCTAAACTTAATTCATATGTTTTTCGACTTATTTTATACACTGCTTCATTTTATTTTTACCCTGTTTTGTTTCCTTTTCTTTTTAGTTCCAATTTGTTCATTTCAGGAAAAAGAAAGCAAACTCAGGATATTGGAGTGATAAAAAGGCAAAAAAGAGCTCAACGGAGTCAATGAACAAGAAAGCAAAGCAAGACGATGCAACAGAATCGAAATAGTGCTATTTTGGAGCATTTCGTCCTCCACACTGCCGTGTGGATCATTCCACGTGGCCGTGTGGAATGCAAGGGAGAAGAGATGGAATAGATTCGATGTGACCGCGTCGCAAAGAAAAGCACGATCGAGTCGTGTAGAGGAAGTGAAGAGAGCTTAGTAGTAAATTTTACAATTCCACACGGTCGCATCGTTGAATTGACATGGCCACGTAACTCTTTCTCTTCAGCCCTAAATTCTTCTCACTGCCAAAACGACGCGGCCATGTGAACTTAAACCACACAGAGTGAAGAAATCTTGAAGAAGGCAGTGCACGTAACTTGAAGGAATCGACACGATCGCGTCGATTCAGCAACATAGTCACGTCATTGTAGCAGCTGGACCCCCCAAGCCAACGACGCGGCCGTTTCACCTTGCCGTGTGACCCCGTCGAATCACAAATTTCTACAAATTTGAAGCTCTTCCACGGGCTCCAAATGACGCGACCACGTCAAATTCAACGCAGCCGTGTCGGATTGGGTTTCTACTCGATTCACTATGGTTTCTAGGGCTTCTTTAAATATATTAAGGGTGCCGCCACTTGAAGGGGAGCTGACTTTTGGGCTCGTTTTTACCCCTTCTCCATTTTCTTCTTCTAGGTTTAGGAGTATGATTAGTTTAGATTAGTTTTGGGAGCTTTTCTCTTGGATTATATTTGAGATCTGACTACTCTAATGGATTATTCAATGAGATAAGTTTCATTTGCTCATTTATTATTGTTTTGTTATTCTTTACTATTTCTTTATTGTGTAATTGCTCTATTAATGTTCACCCTTGTGAATATCCTTGTTCTATACATTTTCTTATCGAATCCTTCGTTAAAACCCCGTAAAATCAATTCCCATTCAATCGATTACCGTAGCTAGTGACGACCCTATATCGAGCTAGTACTCGATCAATCTGCCTCCCTGTAGATGACCATAAAGCCCTACGACGACGTTGTGCGCTTGCGGTTTACAAATTTAAGACGATAACAAGTTTTTGGCGTTGTTGCCGGGGAGGCTCGATTTGATTGATATTAGTTAGATTTAGGGTTAGCTAGATTACATATTATTTAAAACTATAAAAATCTCAATAACGAAATTTTTCTCACCCCCGACATTAATTTGATTGCAATTCTCTTGTACCACTGACGTGATTTTCTTAGCTTCATCTTTTACATTACAGGTGCTGTTCGGAGAACATGTGGATGCCTGATGGATCATATGCAGAGAGTTTCAGCGATTTATTCTCACGAGATGCTCAATTGGAGACCTATAATGATTTTTCGCAGGTTGCAGCGTTTTGTATAAAGTGTGGAATTCAGGGGCATATCTTTACCCAATGCCAACAACATACCTACCCGTATAACTCACCATTATATACCTACAATCTACCTCATGAACCTCCCTTTCTTAGTCCTCCACCCCACTACAAAAATCCCACCTCGAGTTGCTTCTATAAGACCAACTCCAAGACGAAGCTCAATGGATCAAAACCCAATCCATAGCCAAAATCTAACTCCAAGAACTCGCCCAAGTGTGAACCAATTGGCCATATCGCATGGGCAGACAGAATTGCATGCAAGGAATTCGATCATTTCACAAACATCGTCAGGGTGGGATAATCTTAGTGGAAGAGCCACCTCTACCATCAGAATTTAGGCGAGGCAACACCACACACCAAGGGATCCGATTGCTACCTTCGTCCGGCTCGTTGAAGAGACACTTTGGCACGCTTGGGGGAGATTCATCAGAATGATGGATGGATTGCCAAGGCATGGGATAAGCATGCATGAGCTATGCTACTTGTTCAATGGAGGACTTCACTTTGATCTGTAGGAATTCATTATGACAATGAATGGGGGCAGATTCTTTGACATGCCGCCTGAGGAAGCATGAGATTATATGGAGATTGTAGCCACATCTCACATTTCACTGAAAGGTAACTCATATGATTTAAAATTGAAGAATTATAATATGAGTTTGTTTTCCCATGCAGATACCACATCGAGGCATGTACCACAGATGCTCACATCCATCACCATACCCCAAACGATTTATCCTGAATGGATGACGAGCCACACATTGGCACATGGGTGGATACATTTTTTCTAGGAGAGGCCAATAGCGAGAAAGGACCACACCAGAGCATCATTAACCTCACGAACGATGATGATATGGATGATGGAGCTTCTGTACGAATTGCAGAGAACAATATTCATCATTATTCCAACGCGGAAGACGGGAGTGGGGTGTACTTGGGTGAAAGCAGACTCTTAGACATCGAAGCGCCTAAGTTAGTCTCCCCATTCGATCTTATCCCCCACTTTGTACCATGTGACAGCACCAAGGGGACCGTGGAGGGTACACATACTGAAGAGGATGATAAGAGTGAGGCCAAGGACACAACACCTCATTCTAGCGAGCTTGACACATCTGTGCCTCCACCACCTCCTCCACAGGACTTCTCCATTCCACCAAAGGCATCACACCCACAAGAGCTTACTGCTCCTGCTCAGGGAAATATTTTAAACTCCATCTTTGAATCTTATATTCCATTTCATAACTCTTTCGATTCAGACACTATTGACTTAACATACCCCCTCCCCTCGCAGGATACAGATTTACTTTCAATGTAGGTGTGTTGGTCCATGTCTGCACCTAAGGAGTATACATAGAGAATTAGTGAGACAACAATGGAATCATCGTCAGGAGATTGCACTCCATTTCCTGGGAGTTTTCGTCATCCCATTCCATGCTTTTCATTAGATTTTGACGATTCTCTTTGGAAAACATTTATTTCGGGAAGAATTTCATCGTATCAAACTAATACTTCCCATTTCTTGCCAGATTCAAGGTGGTTGTCCTCAAGAGATGCTAGGGGGAGTATTGCTGGAGTTCGATAGAGTTCGTGGAACTGGGACATTGGCAGAGCCACGGAAGGAGTAGGAAGAACAGCTGCTTGCTCCGCTTAAGATTCTTGATTCGTCTTTTGATCAGGTGAACCCAAATTTAGTAGTGTAGATAAATTTTCTATGCTTTCTAGATAGATTGAATAAACTTTCCTTCCCTCGATAGCGAAGGGAGTGGTCATCTCAGATTGTAACTCCAAAAACAATGTAGTTTTACTGCAAGTGCAAGGTTAAGTGGTAAGTGGGTATCGAATCACGGGGAGGAACTGTTGGTATCTATATAGATTACTGAGCTATTGTGAATTAGTGACAAAGAAATATTGGTGTCACAATCGTTCAAAGTGTTGTAAATTCAATTTATAAGAATGCATAGGGCTTGGAAATCCCTACTATGGATTTCAAGCAATCAATGTGAAACACGAATTTCTATATTACTACACTTGATTTAGGGTGAACTTGTCGCAATTGAATTGAGAACCAACGCATTCTCTCGCGCTACGCAAGTCTATAGTAATCTAAACTAGAGCCTTGCTCTCTCGTAAGCATATTTCAAATTACTAGCATTAAGATCGACAATAATATTCAATTCCAACTCAAGCTCGCCCTCGCGCAACTTGGGTTCGAATCTAGATCGTGATAGTTCGTTTCTGTTTTACCGTCGTACAAACGAATATAATTATAGAAATATAATAAAGATGCTAGCTTTGGTCGCTCTCGCACACCAACTCTAGGGAATCTCAATTATAGATCTAAATTGAATATCGAGGGCTTCCCTTAGATCAAGATCCTCTCTCGAGCTCTCAACTCCAATAGAAATCCCTAGCTATCTGTAGTAAATCGATCACAATCTAACCCTTAACAAGTTTAGCGACATAGAAATTCAATAGATCTCACAAATCATACTTTAAATCCGTAAGGTTCATCCCTTTACCCTAGAGCAACGAAACTACTCATAATTCATCATAAAAATCACATTAGAAATAATATATGCAATAGAATTCATCACAAAACTCAGATTCAGAGCGAAGTATAGCATAAAAATAGCAATTTGCAAGAGTTTAGACGAACCAATTTTTGAATACAAGCTTCAAGAATAAGAAATTTAGATCATTCTCTCCAATCATTTAGATCCTTCTCTCCAATCCTTTCGCCAAAAGATAACTAAAACTAGAATTAAAACTAAGAAAATTATTCTAAAGAGTCTCTCTTCGAGCTGCTCTCAAAACTGGAAATTTATAGCCGCCCAAAAGAATCAGAAATTCCTAACAGATTTTCCCCTGAACAGCTACAAACCCTAGATTTGGGGATCTACCCAACGGCGCACTCGGCCGAGTGAACTGCTCACTCGGTCGAGTGAGAAATCTGCAGGAATTGGGTTATTTCAGCGTTCTGGAAGTTCAGACCACTCGGACGAGTAGTCTTCTCACCCGGTCTGTATGATCTCCTGGCACACCAAATACACTAGAGGGGGTGAATAGTGTATATCACGATGAAATTGCAAATTTAAAAGTTAATAAAAAGATGCAATAAGAGTGCGGAAGTAAATAAATACAATACAAAGAATGGAAAACGCAAACACCAAGATTTATCCTGGTTCGAATCCTCGTGATCCTATGTCCAGTCCTCTATCCCGTAGAGATTTTCAATCCACTATAACACTTGCCCTGCAAACAACAACATACAAAAATGGCAACACTCTCAGTGTCCCAAACTTTGTACAATCTCTACACCAAGAGATTCAACTTACAAAAAGAATGAAAATAACACCTAAAGCCTTGATGAAGATTTCGAATGAAATTCAAAGAAGAGATGTAAATGAAAGATTCAAGGTTTCTCGATTTAGAATGGAAGAAAAAATCTTGAAAGTTTCAGTTTTCAAATGAAGAAAAAATATCAGAATTTATTTCTTCAAACTAAAAACAATGGCAGAATTTCTCCCTTAAATGATAGAAATTAATTTTTAGAGAGAGAAGTTGTAAAAGATATGAGTGAAGGTAAAGGGGGGTACTCATCTATTTATAGGATTGAAATAAGATTATAAAAACTAAATCCCAACAGCTATAAACCACTCCAAACGGATTGAAAAAAACTGTTCTGAAAAACTGCCAAAACGGCATTAGCCTGCCAGCAAAATGTGTTGGTCGGCTAATTTTCAAATGATAGAATTTGATCGTTAAAATTTACAGACGTGAATCTGATATGGAATGGAAGTTACCCACAAAATTTCATGGTCAAAATCGAAAAGGAAAAATTAGCCTGCCAGCAAAATTTACCTGGTTGGCTAATTTTTAAAAGAGGAGTTTTGAAATTCTGAAAAGCCTAGATTGTAGATAAATGATAGGAGAGACCCTAGGTATCTAAGCTAAGTCATCATCCGGCTTAAAACCCTATAAAACAAAAATTACATCGATTACATAAAATCCTTAGATATGACTACAGCTGTATTTGAGAAGACTAGGCACAGGTGATAATGTCCAAAGCACAAATGTTGAGTAGTCGGATATCTGCACAAAAAGAGTTAGTAATAATGATATTATTGTTAATTTTGTCACATCAAAACCATATGAAATTGAAATACAGAATTATGGAATTCCAAACATTCTCTCTTCCTTTTTGATGATGACAAACATTTAATAATATGGATTAAGTAAATTCTTATAATTCCCCCTAAGTAAATGCCATACTATGGTGTTTCTCCCCCTTTGTCATTGTCAAAAAGGATATTAGTGTCAATGACCTTCTTTTTGGATACCTGAAAAATAAACATTTAAGAAATGGTATCCTCTACAATGTAGGATCCGGGGGATTAGTCCTTGGGAAACCACATCCATGTAGAATTTTATTTTTTCCACATAATCATGTGAATAAACAATATTATTCATATATGAATTAATATATAAATCTCTATCATGCAGACATAAGTCTTTAGGAACCCAAATATGTAAATGAGTGGGTTTCCTAGGCACAAAATGAGTATGAGCATAGATGGATGCATGATACTTCGTAGGTACATTAACAATCTTATGTTTAACATCCAAATAAGATGAGACATTGAGTTTGGTAACATTCTTCTTTGAATAACCTAACCCATGCCGATGATTTGTAGGATATTGAAATGAGATCAAATCATTAATATGATCCTTTTCTTTGTTGAACTTTTCAACATTAGAAGATATCTCGTTGTATTTCATCTTAAGTGATGAAATATTTGTATCCATTTCGGATATGCGTGCATGCAAGTCATGGACTTCTAATTTTAGAATTTCATTCTCTTTTCTCAACGCCACATTTTGAGTAAGAAGTTGTTCTTTTTCACAAGGTAACATATCATGAGATGCAAGTTTTGAAACAAGTGCATCGTGTTCAACAATCAAAGTGTCATTGCTATGTTTCAAAGATTTGTGCATAGAATTTAATCTCTTAAAGCGCATATACAAATCATTGAATGCATCTAACAATTCTTCATTATATAAACTACTTACTTGCTTGTTGTCATCTTGAGCCATGAAACACACATGTGCACTTTGTTTTTTTCTTTCTCACCTTCATCTGATGATTTTTCCTATGTTACCGGAAATGCCTTATTCTTCTTATATACTTTGTTGAAGTTCTCATCATTCTTTGACTTTGAAAGTAAGGGACAATCCTTCTTGAAGTTTTCTGGCTTATTACAATGATAACACAAGGAAGAATTCTCATTAGTATTCATAAAATTCTTATTTTTGAACTTATCTTTGAGATACTTCTTGAACTTTCTTGCTTTCGATTTTCAAGTTGGACTTCATATGCCATAAGATTTCCAATAAGGCTTTCGACAGTGAACGTTGATAAGTCATTGGCTTCTTCTATTGCTGTGGTCTTTCTTTCCCATTCTGGTGTCAAGGCATAAAGAATCTTCCTGACTTGTTCTGTTTGAGAGTATGTCTTTCCAAGAGCAATCAGAGGGTTTGTGATGTCAGTGAATCTAGTAACCGTCTCTCCAATTATCTCATTGTCCTTCATTCTGAATAACTCAAATGTGTGAACAAGAACATAAATTTTAGTTTCATTAACCTTATTAGTTCCTTCATGTGTTACCTGAAATGTATACGAGATGTCATATGCTATTTTGGCCTGGGATATACAATTGAACTCATTCTTGTCCATGGCGCAGAATAGTGCATTCATTGCTTTGGAGTTGCGAGTTGCGACGGATTTGTCATTGGCAGTCCATTGGGCATAACGAGTTGTAGGCTTCTCGTATTGAGTTTCCAACATGTTCCAAAGTTCGTAGTCGATGCTTTGAAGGTAGGTCGTCAAACTTGTCTTCCAATAAGAGTAGTTCGAACCGTTGAATAGTGGAGGCCGTTTGGTAGAGTGCCCTTCTAGAAATTGCTTTGTAAATGTTGAATTGTTCGTCGGATAGGTGTAGGCCATCTTGACTGTGCTTTGATACCAAATGAAGGATCTCCTGGCACACCAAATACACTAGAGGGGGTGAATAGTGTATATCACGATGAAATTGCAAATTTAAAAGTTAATAAAAAGATGCAATAAGAGTGCTGAAGTAAATAAATACAATACAGAGAATGGCAAACACAAACACCATGATTTATCCTGGTTCGGATCCTCGTGATCCTATGTCCAGTCCTCTACCCCATAGAGATTTTCAATCCACTATAACTCTTGCCCCACAAGCAACAACATACAAAAATGGCAACACTCTTAGTTTCCCAAACTTTGTACAATCTCTACACCAAGAGATTCAACTTACAAAAAGAATGAAAATAACACCTAAAGCTTTGATGAAGATTTTGAATGAAATTCAAAGAAGAGGTGTAAATAAAAGATTCAAGGTTTCTAGATTTATAATGAAAGAAAAAATCTTGAAAGTTTTAGTTTTCAAATAAAGAAAAAATATCAGAATTGATTTCTTCAAACTGAAAACAATAGCAGAATTTCTATCTTGAAGATGATAGAAATTAATTTCTAAAGAGAGAAGTTGTAAAAGAGATAAGTGAATGTAAAGGGGGGTATTCATCTATTTAAAGAATTGAAGGGAAGTTATAAAAACTAAATCCCAACAGCTATAAACCACCACAAACACATAGAAAAAAACTGTTCTGAAAAACTGCCAAAACTGCATTTTGCCTGCCAGCAAAATGTGTTGGTCGGCTAATTATCAAATGACAAAATTTGATCGTTAAAATTTATAGACGTGAATCTGATATGGAATGGAAGTTACCCAGAAAATTTCATGATCAAAATCGAAAAGGAAAAATTAGCTTGCAAGCAAACTTTACCTGGTCGGCTAATTTTTTAAAGAGGAGTGTTGAAATTCTGAAAAGCCTAGATTGTAGATAAAAGATAGGAGAGACCCTATACATCTAAGATAAGTCATCATCAGTATTAAAACCCTATAAAACAAAAATTACATCGATTACATAAAATCTGTAGATATGACTACAGCTGTATTTGAGAATACTTTGCGCAGACAGCAATTTGTGATAATGTCCAAAGCACAAATGTTGAGTAGTCGGATATCTGGACAAAAAGAGTTAGTAATAATAATATTATTAATTTTGTCACATCAAAACCATATGAAATAGAAATATGGAATTATGGAATTCCAACACGGTCGAGTGAGATTCATACTCGGTCGAGTAGGACCTACTGCAAATCCTCCCTTAAAACAAAGAAGCGTCGAAGGATTTCTTCAGAATTTTTATTCCACTCGGTCGAGTGGGCTTCTCATTCGGTCAAGTGGAAATTCCCACTCGGTCGAGTTTATTCTAGCTCTTCTTCAGTCTGGATAGGGCGTGTCAGCTTCACTCGATCGAGTGGACTGCTTCAGTCGATCGAGTGGGCTGCTTTACTCGGCTGAGTAGCCTGTTTTTGTACTCTTATTTCTCTCTTCTCGCTTCCTCGTCGTTTCTTTCGCCTTCCTTATTCTTCTACTCATCCTCCAGTGCCTTAAGCTTTCTGATATCATCGTTAATGACGCTCTGGAATGCGTGTAGATGTTTGCGGCTTCAAATTGCTCCTAATTGCTTCATATTTCCTGAAATCGGACGAAATAAAGGAATAGTGAAATATATCATGAAAACGTCGTACAATCATTAAAATCACAATATGAGCAATCGTTATGGGATGGAAAAATGCAAAAATAAAGTGTAAAATATGAGCATATCAAAATCCCCCATGCTTACCTCTTACTCGTCTTCAAGGAAAATAAGTAAAAAGTGAACTTGGCGAATAAAAATAAAGAAAAATCAAATAGATGAAAAAGAAGATGAAGAAGGGAAGTGCTAGATCATTCTCTCAGAACTCGGGGTTGCTTACTCAAATAGCACGAGTAATGAATAAGAAACATTGCTGAAGCTTCTATTTCGATATCATCACATATTTGTGCACTTGATAGAAAAACTAAGAACAACGTGAATCATATGAAATATGAAATCATTTTAGAATCAAACATCGTCTAAGGCTTAGAAAAACGATATACATAATTATAGACAACACACTTTTTAATTGACTGCTTTTACTTGGAGTATAAGAGATATCACGCAATTCAAATCAATAAGAATAGAAAGAGGTGGTTTCATGAATTTCATGCCAATTTTTCAATTCATAGATGTCGTTATACTCTAAGTCATCTCCCTAAGTATCAGAAATTAACTAGCTTAGATCGTTATGCACATATAAGTAGCCACACACACACACACACACCATTGGAACTCCTCCCCCAAGCTTATCTATAAGCGTGTGGCATCAAATATGAACTATGTCACACACACACACACACACACACACACACACACACACACACACACACATTTGTAGCTCCATATATGAAAAGGAAAACAAGAATGAAGTAAAGAAGGGGATTATGTATATACAATGAAACTTTTCTTTTTTCTTTTTTTGTTTCTTTTTATTTTTTTATACACAAGAACAATCCAAAGAAAGATGCAAAGATATAAAATTTTCTTTTCTTTTGAGTTTTTGGTATAATGGGGCTTATTTTTTTAGCATGGGGAAGATGCAATAATAAGATTCACTTAAGGGGAGAGTCACTAATGAGTATATGTATAAAAATACTTTTCAAGATATGTGGAGAAAGAATATATGATAACGCTCGGTTTACACTTTTGTATGTGCACAACAACTTCAGCAGGGTAATGTCATCTACTCAGTTTGATTTCTAAAAGTAAACTAGTCTATTCATATCAAACAGCAATCAATTCATTCTTTTGAGAGATGGGTATGCCCTCGAGGAAAATTCATCCATGTGTATCTATACAGACATCTTGTTCGAAATAACAATAAGTTATTTGGTAAGCATTTACTTAAGTTAATAGAAATGTTGTAATTATTAGAAACTTAGGCAAAGTCTTGAGACTTAATGCAAGGTCAAACATGTATCGAGATGAGGATCTCGATCATGGAGAAGTGCTTGACCGTTAGTAGCATAAGTCTATAAGGATTCGTGGTCGTACAAGTTTCGAGAAAAGGATATCGAAGCATCGGATAGAACATTGTGTCTTAGTCTTCACCGTGTAGCGGTGACAATGATCTCATGATCGGTTGACTTGGCAAAGTCGAAGACGAGACACAGGTGCTCATTGGAGAATGAGTTCACTGAACGACCCAACAAGAGTTATCATATGGTTATGATTGATCAATCTGTCAATGATAACTCTTAGTGATGATAGGCAAGTTGGTATTTTGACTTGAGGTCATGCTACGAACCTGTGCATGAACAGTGTTACTTAGATCATTGATCTAGCCTCGGGTAAGCCCCGATGAAAGGTCTTTGGTAGGATGACATTTGAAGCATGCGAGGAGATTAATGACAAAGATAGGATTCGTCTCTCCCGATCAATGGGAGTTAGTGTGGTAATGTTAGTTCGATCTTTAGTTAAAACTCTGGCCAGAGTATGTTGAAAGATGTCCAACATTATTTGACTAAAGATCGATGGAGACTAATCGGCTTCGATCTATTTGGGTTGATAGTTTGACCGTACCCTAGGCTTGAAACAAACGGCATAGTTTTGACGAAGAGACTAAAACTACGGTATTCCTCACGAACACAGTCAGAGTGGCCCCAACAATACTAATGTCAATGAGTTAACCACATAAGTTTGATACTGAAACAGGGACGGCACCCGCTGCTCGTGGTTACTGTCGTTTGGGGATTCGAGCCCCGCCTGTAGTAGGGTCGGGCTGTATGGTCTCACACAGAGTGCGACCTTCGTCAAGTAATATGTAGAAATTAGGGAGAATATGCATTTGATGCAAGGGATAGAACACTGCAAAGAGTTTGCAATTATCTTGTGCATTCGGGATAAATGATCCTGAATGCTAGTGAGAGATGTTCGGGGATGTATATCCTCAGAACATTTGTATTTGATGCAAATGATTTTTTATGTAGGATGTGGGAATTTTGCATTTGATGCAAAAGAGAATTAAATGTGTCTTAAAATGTTTAAGAACATATTTAATAAAATAAAAGCGAGGAAATGGTTACTTGGATGACGGAAACGTCGAGGTCTAAATCCAGGGAACGGCGTCCAAAACAGACGCCAAATGCACGAGATATGGCCAAAACCGTCAAGAAGCACAATAGACCTTACCCATGCCCAAACTGGGCACGGGTCTGCCCAGGCTGAGCTGGCCCCAGGTGAACAGGCCCAGGCGCTGGGCCTGGGGCGCCCTGGCCCAGCCTAGGGCACCCTGGGCGCCGAGCCAGGCCTGGGCCTAGGCGCCCTGGGCACCAAGCCCGCCTCGCCCAGGCACCCTGGGCGCCAGGCCCGCCAGGCCCAGGCGCCTAGCCCATGCCTGGGTGCCTGCCAGGTGCCCACCCAGCTAGTGCAATGGGGCCCATACGGTGGGCCCCACACCTGGGTTCTGAACCCTAGAACCGTTTTTGTGCCGACGGTTGTTTTTTGAACAAAAATCAGGTTGGGCTGATTTTTGGACCCTTGTTTGAGGGGTCAAACGAACTCAGAATGACTCGCCTTTTTTCCCTATGCATTCACCGTTCAACGTTCTTCAATTTGATAGGTTGTATCAAATGCGAGCTCAACTGTGAGGGAGTTAAAATTCATTGAAATTTAGCCTTTCTTTAAGGCAAACTAACTTGAATTTTTTACTCCAAGTTTTTAGTCTCACATCGGAAGTGGAGTAAAGGGGAGGGGTCAGCTGCCTATATAAATAGAGGCTTGCCCCCTCCTCATAACTCGTCCCAAGATCAAGATCTGAGCAGCTCCCAAAAGTTTGGATCACGCTCGGATCTATGCTTAAAATAAATATTTTCATCTCCCTATATTTCTTCATTGCTCCTGAAGGGCTCTAACAAAGCCACGAAGGGGCTAGGATTCGATCCGTAGTCTTGGCGAAGGATCCACTCAAGTGAAAATTTCTTCGACGCATGGTTTGCTCAGCAACATGGGAGTTGCTCGCATCGGGATGTGGTGCAGTTCGGGAAGCCGTTCAGCTTAGGAAGAAGAGCTGCTCGGGACGCGGTTCGGTACACCTTGCCGGTGCAATCAAGGTTCCAGGTATGTAGTTTAATTAAGCATTTCATTTATATTATTGCAGTAGCTTAGATCTATCTTGGGGTGGGGGACCCACCTCAAGATAGTAGAGATCCTGGCTAGTATCTGAAAATCCTTAGGGCTTTTCGTTAAATAGTTTAACAGTTTTTTTCGCTGCCTTTTCTTTTGCCTCTATCGTCCGTCCAACCTATGATGGGCATAGAAATGTGCCCTAAGGGTCACTCAAAACTGAACATTGGTATCGGAGCTTTAGGTCTACTTTTGATCTAAGGACTGCAATGTTTATAAATGCATGTATGCTTTTTTAAATACATATAAAATCTTATTTTAACTTTATAAGATAAATTGTTAAAATGAAACCACTTGTTATTAGATGCTTTAAAAATTATTTTATGTGATAAAATTCTTTTTAGTAGCATGCTAATTTTAATGTGATGATTTTAAAACAAATGTTCTTAAATTAAAATTATGCGATAATTTTTTGAACATGGAGCAATTAATTTTATTAGATAAAATTTTTATGTTTTAAAAATATGCTTTAAATTTATGTGATAAATTTTAAAGTTGCATGTTATGTTTGTTAGAAACATAAAATAATTATGAGATAATTATTGAATATTGTCGAAACTTAATTTCATATGATTTGATTAAGTTGTTAATTTTAATGGATATATTTTATTCTTACTTATTTGATAACTCAAGAAAACTTTGTTAGGTTAGCCATTAAAAGCCGTCTAATAATTATAAGATAATTTTTAGATTGCTTCTGCTATGATTTGAAGTTGTTTTAAATGCCTAATGTACGGTAAGGATAGCACCTTTATATATCATTCCTTATAGTTGATAAGGACTTTATAAACGTTATTAATAAATCCATAAAATTTTGAATTTTAAGGATTCACTAGTTGATAGGATTATCCAGTTCTAATAAAAGCCTTTTAGTCTATGGCACGCATATAAAAACGATAAGTTTCATTCAATGGACCATGATCTGATTAATATGCTTGGTTAAGTTTGTTGGATTACCCTAGCTAGACTGGGGATAAGTGATCCAGGCTTAGTCAATTCCCTGGCCATGTCTGCTGGAATGCAATGACGCAAATCATGATTATATGACATTCTCGACGATATCAAAGTCAATTACGTTAAAAATCTTTTTCAAGGTTAGCCGTAGTCCTCCTTGTTGGATATGGATGACATATATACACCCATGAGGGGATGTATGAGGGCCTATGGACCTCAGATGTTGTGTGCACGAAAGCGTGCGCGAAGGGAACCTTTTCTCGTGTGAAAAGGACCACTCGATAAGTGGAAAAAGTCACTTTATAAGTGCAAAAAGGCACTTGATAAGTGAATGAAGAAGAAGATAAGTGAATGTGCTAATATAGGCTAATAAGCTTATATTTAGTTATTTCCTACAATAACTACCCCTAAAGCGTATAAATAGGACCCAAGGGTAAGGCATTTACACTAATCTTACCATGCCATAAGTTGCATAAGGCAACTTGTGTTCTTCTTCTCCCTTCCATTAAAATCCTCTTCTAAATAGAGATTTAGGCGGTGAAACGCTGCTTCGATCCTCCGTGACGAAGTACTGACCGTTGTGGCGAATCCGAGGGTGAAGTTCAGAGATTACGGTGCCGCGTACGCAAGCGTAAGTCTCTCCTCTTCATTCGATCCTAACATCGTTGTTTTGACAGGAACCTACATTGGTATCAGAGCCATACGGGTTCGCTCCGGTCTCACTGATGAACGCGGCATTGTCTCTTTCACGAATGAGTATCCTACCATTATGGATATGGTAGGAACGCATCGTGACGGAGAGAACGCAATAGTTGTTCTTTTCACTTTCGGGTCTTCTGCCATTACGGATATGGCAGGAACTCTCCGTGACGGGAAGAACTTCCCGTTCATCTCGCCAAACTCGCGCTCCTCATGGATGCTGAGTCTCCATTCAATAGGGAATGGGTGCTCTCTTCATGTAGAGCGTGAAGTTTACGACCGCGAAAATGTGCTTTCTTCATTTTTTTGGCACACGGCCATTGATGCAAAACCGTTTTCTCGATGAACGGGTGTCTCATCAGAGAAGAAGATGGCGGTGGTTATTCTCAACGGAGAAGATGACATCTTTGGTGCATGATCCCCATGGCCATATGGGCCATGGAGGCTATGCATCCCCCCTCCCCATGCGGAGGGGGATGTCTACGGCCAATAACAAACAAGGCCACCCCCTCCGGTGGGGGTGTGCGGCCAACCCCATGCAAGGGGGAGGCCGGCCATGGCCAAGAGGCCCAGGCCGGCCATGGTCTCGGCCATGGCCGGCCTCGGCCATGGCCAAGGGCCCTGGCCACGGCCAGGGCCAGCCCTGGCAGTGGCCAGCCCAGGGCCAAGGGGCCCTGGCTACGACCAGGGCCAGCCCTGGCCTAGGCCAGGGCTAGGACTAGGCCAGGGCCAGGGGGCCCTGGCCTCTGCCAGGGCCACGGCCGGCCCTGGCCTCAGCTAGGGCCTCTGCCGGCACTGGCTGTGGCCAGGGCCAGACCATTGCCGGCCCTTGGCCTCGGCCAGGGCTAAGCCCCGGTCAGCTCAGTGATTTGGGGGGCTTGCGTGGGTGGTGGCTTGCATGGCTGGTCTCTACGGAGCCGGCGGCAGTTGTTTGCGGCAAAATTCTCCTGTAGGGGGGAAGCACCTGGATCCATACGGGAGCCGGCGACGGTGACTTGCAGAAAAACTCCCCTCAGGGGATGTTCGGCCTTGGCCAAAATTGCAATGGCAATTTTCTCTTCGGAGAAGGAATCCGGCCTTGGCACCCCACATCACAACCTTGGCAATGGTCGGGGAATTGTCAAAATATTCGGTGTAGAACTTGCCGAATATTTTTGCAAATATAACAAGGGTATTTTTAGTACCATAAGGGTACCAAGTTAAAAATTCCCTAATTTTTTGAAAAATACGTTTTCAAAAACGCTTTTCCGCTGCAAAGTACTATAAGAGTACTAATTTTGATAAAGTGATGGGGAAATATTAAAAGTTGTTCTAGATGGTGATTGGGATCGTAATGACTTTTCCGATTCTAGAACAACATCTTCAATATTTTTCGAAAGTAACTTATCAAATATGATAATATCATTCCAAGTGGGATTTTCCAAGTGGGAATGATATTAAACTAGTCTGAAATTTCCACATTCGATTGATTCAGCATCTCAATGGATCATGATTCGGCCAGTGGTCTTTTGGACTAGTTTGTGGGACACCTCGGCTCTGTCTGAGGATAGTGAACCATGGACTAGCCATTCCCCTGGTCAGTCCGCTGGCCAAGACTGCTGCATTATACAAATGTGTTAAAATAGTGAATATGTATATGAAATTTATGCAATGTTTTTTGATCGAACCTTCTTTTTTCATGTATCTTTTGTAGCATTTTAAAGCTAAAATGTCTTCTGCTGCCAAGAACATCATCGCTGAGTTAAACAAAGGTGAAAAACTCAACGGTGATAATTACAAACTATGGTCCATCAAAATACAATATGTTCTAGAGGAGCAAGATGTGCTCGAAACTCTGAAGAACGTAATGATTGAACCAGAGTTGGGCACTACGGCCCAACACAGAAGAGACAATGAAGCTTTCGATGCTTGGTCTCGGAAGAACAAGATTGCTCGCATTACGTTATTGTCCAGTATGGCCGATGACATAATGTGCATCTTCCGAGAGCATGACCTAGCCATGGACATATGGTCCAAGCTAGAGGAAAAGTTTGGTGGCACCTCGGTGTCCAAATTTCGTTCTTTAACTATAAGATTTGATTCATACAAAAAAACGTCCAGATCATTCCATGGGGAAACATCTGCGACATATGGCGAATCTCATCTCAGAGTTGAAGGATGCAGGTCATGTGCTCACTGATGAGCAACAAATCCAAGCAGTCATACGTTCTCTACCAAATGGGTGGGACCAAATGAAGATGCATCTCAGTTATAATGAGAGCATCAAGAACTTCAGCGATGTTTCCAAGCACCTCGAGTTAGAGGAGGAGCGGCTTGCGACCGCCAAGCCAAGTGCAGAAGTGCACATGGTTGCTAGTTCCTCACAGGGGGAAAGAAACGAAAAAATCATTCGAAGTTTACTAATGAATGTAATAAGCAACCAGAGTCTACCAAGAAACCCAAACATAAGGACGGGCACAAGAAATGGCACAAGAAGAAGGACTTGAAGAAGATCAAGTGTTTCAAGTGCAACAAGTCAGGTCACTACGCTCGTTCATGTACGAATGGAGGTGACGAGGTAACTTGTAATAACACTAGTTACATATGTGTTTCTAGTTCAATATTTCTTGTAGAATCTAATCCTTTTTGGATAATTGATTCAGGTGCCACCGACCACATAGCTAGGGACAGACGGTTCTTCGTGGAGTATTACTGGATACCCCAAGGAACGAAGTGGATCTATGTAGGAAACAACACGCGTGTTGAAGTGAAAGGCGTTGGGACTTGCAAGCTCGTCTTGGACAACGGCCGCACTATCCTACTTCATGATGTTCTCTTCGCTCCAGATATTCCAAGGAATATTATATCTGTGGTCGTGTTAATGGGTCTTGGTTATAGCTGGTTCTTTCATAATTGTAAAGTGGACCTGTCTTGTAATAATACTCTAATTGGTTCTGGGTATGTATTTAAAGGATTTATTGTATTAAATACAATGTATGATTCCTCATTTAATAATGAAAATTTCCTTCTTGCAAATTCATCAAATTATGAATCAGATGTAATTTGTTGGCATGCAAGGCTTGGTCACATTGGACCAACACGAATGGATAGTCTTGCCAAACATGGCCTTCTATCCAATGTTTCAAAGGTCGAAATGTCGACTTGCGAATATTGCCTTGTAGGGAAATCTTGTCGCAAGCCATTTGGAACCGGCACAAGGGCCGAGGTTCCATTACAGCTCATCCATTCGGACATATGTGGTCCGATGAATGTCAAGACAAGACGCGGAAAGTCCTATTTCATCACTTTTATTGATGACTTCACCCGATTCGGTCATATCTATTTGATATCCCAGAAAAGTGAAGCATTAACCTGCTTTCAAAACTATATGATTTTGGTGGAAAATCAATTAGATCGCAAGATTAAGGTCTTGCGAACCGATAGAGGCAGTGAATACCAATCAACAAGTTTTAAGGAACTTTGTGATGAAAAAGGTATAGTTCATCAGGTAACTATGCCTTATACTCCGTAACAAAATGGTGTTACAGAAAGGAGAAATAGGACTTTAATGGAAATGGTCCGTTCAATGATGGCGCAAGCTAACTTGCCAATCACCTTTTGGGGTGATGCATTATTGACGGCCGCTTTCATTTTAAACCGTGTACCCTCGAAATCAGTTAGCTCCACTCCTTATGAGTTGTGGAACCAAAGGTCTCCTGACTTAAACATTTTAAAACCTTGGGGATGTGCATCCTACGCACATATTTCCTCCCATAAGTATGGCAAACTTGGGCCAAGGGGGAGGAAATGTATCTTTATACGATACGCAGAAAACTCCAAAGGTTATGTTTTCATTGGTCAGGAAGACAATGGAGGTCTAATTGAATTTGAGTCGAGGGATGTCACTTTCTTGGAAAATGAGTTTCCAAGACAGTGCGAGATAAGTCAGGACTTATCTCTATTTGAGATTAATGATCAAGAAGGATTACCTCTTTCAAGTGGGAGAATTCTTGGTGAAGACGAAAATACATTTCAACCTTCACCAATGGATGATACGAATGATGCTAATCCTATTCCATACAGGAATAATGATCCAAGTGGGAGCAATTCTAACGACATTCCAAGTGGGAGTGATATTAGAATTGATCTAAATTCGAGTCAACAAGGACTTGAAGAATCTCAAATACAACGTAGTAGTCGTACAAGGTTAGCTCCTCTAAGATTTGAGGATGAATTCCTGCAAACCTTTATGAATTTACTACAAGAAGATGACGAGCCTGCTACTTTCAAACAGGCCGTATCATGCTCTGCAAAAGACAAATGGATGGAAGCGATGAAGGAGGAATTAGAATCCATGAAAGTTAACCAAGTCTGGGACTTGGTTGACTTACCCAGAGGACGTAGAGCTATTGGGAACAAATGAGTTCTCTAAATCAAGCATAAGGCTGATGGCTCTATAGACAAATATTAGGCTCGCCTTGTCGCGAAAGATTTTACGCAACAGGAAGGGATAGACTACGAAGAGACCTTCTCACCTGTTGTTTGTTTTACCTCGATTCGCTTGATTCTGGCTATGGTAGCTTGCTTAGACCTCGAATTACATCAGATGGATGTAAAGACTGCCTTTCTCAATGGAGAATTGGACGAGGAGATCTATATGGAACAACCAACAGGGTTTGTAAAAGAAGGAAACGAACATAAGTTTTGTGAACTTCGTAAGTCCATATATGGTCTTAAACAATCCTCGAGGCAATGGTATATACGATTTCAAGAAGTTGTCTTATCAAATGGGTTTTACATGCTTGATGAAGATAACTGTGTATATATCAAGAGGATTAAAAGAAAGTATGTTATTATGTCTCTATATGTAGATGACATTTTAATAGCCGAAAATGACAAGGGATTTGTGATGAATATCAAGGCTTGGCTTTCATCAGTTTTTGAGATGAAAGACATGGGAGAAGCCGCATATATCCTTGGAGTTAAGATTTCAAGGAATCGTTCGAAGAAACTTCTTTCTCTTTCACAAGAGACTTATATAAAGAAGGTTCTAGAACGTTTTAATATGCAGGACTGCAAGTCCATTGATACTCCTATAAGCAAATGCGATAATTTATGTCTGAAATTGTGTCCTAAGAACCAAAAAGAAAAGGAAATTATGGAAAAAGTTCCATATTCCAGTGCAGTTGGTAGTCTTATGTACGCTATGATGTGTACAAGACCGGACATCTGTTTTGCCGTTGGAATGGTAAGTCGTTACCAATCCAATCCAGGGCAAGTACACTGGAAAGCGGTTAAGAGGATAATGCGGTATCTTAAAGGAACTGTGGACTATGCTTTATGCTATCAAGGAGATGCCTTGAGGCTCGAAGGCTACACTGATGCTGATTGGGCAGGTGATCTCGATGAGCGACGATCGACCTCAGGATATGTTTTTCTACTCAGATCTGGTGCAATATCCTGGAGTAGCAAGAAGCAATCCTACATCGTACTTTCAACTATGGAAGCCGAGTTTGTAGCATTTAGCATGGCGGTCCAAGAAGCTGTTTGGCTTAGGAAGTTCTTAGACAGGCTAATTGATGCAAATGACTCAGGTGCTGTACCAATACACAGTGACAGTCAAGCATCTATAGCATATGTCAAAGATACAAAATTCCATTGTAAGACCAAACACATTGATATCCGCTACAAATTTGCAAAAGACTATGATAAAACCAAGAAGGTAGACATTAGGTACATATCTATGCATGAGATGATAGCGGATCCGCTTATGAAGGCGATCCCTAGAGATGTGTTTTACAAACACTTATCATCTCAAGGATTGCGTAAGAGCTGAGTTGTACCAATGTATATTCCCATGTCTATGAATGATCAAATTTAATAAAAGAATAAGTTCTTTTTCGACATTGCATATGAGTTTCTTGAAAATGTTTGTGTATATTTCTTATATCTCAGCTGTATTTTCTAGTATGTCGGACAGATTGAGGTTGGCTCTCTCACATGAGCAACCGCCTTTATTCTATCAGACGGATAAGATAAAGATGAGACCTGTTTAAAGTCAAAATCGTCAGACGGATGATTTAGAGTCATGACTTAAACAAAATGGTCGTATGAGAGATCTGCATCATATGGATGCTTATAAAAGATCTAAAAGGATTTTTTTCCTATCTGTCTTATGCGGGATGTGGGTACAGGAGATTAAAGAGTAGTAAAATGGACTCAAAGTCAGACATTGTGGTGTCTGATCATCATCCTTTCAACATCATTAAGACATACGCTCCTTAGGAAAGGAGTGATGTTGTAATACGTATTCATACTATGTATGCATTTGACCATTGGGTTAGAATAGTAATTGTGTTTACTATTATGTGAGACCCAAAGACCACATGGGTCTTAACTCATTACCCTTATGGACTCTAATTGGTTCCTTTAGATTTGACTGGGTGATTGCTATCTTAGCATGTTGCTTATGGACTATGGTCAATTCGGTCTGGCGGGGCATATTAGAAAAGCAAGTCAAGTCAAGATCGAAAGGATCACAAGAAGAGGAAGATTAATTTCATATTCACATTTGGACTTTAAAGATTCAAAGCTGGCCAGCCAAATGTAATCCATATGGGATTCAATTGTTGAATATAAAGTATAAGAAATGTGAAGAAATAATCTAGTGTAAAGCATGCGTTAATCTACTCAACTTTGCACCTCGAGGAGTGTTATGTATCTCTAACAAGTGCACAACAGCGGACTCTATACGCATGACGGTCACACGGTCTATTTCTCGATATGATAAACAGAAGAACTAAAGGAAAAGATGTTTCCTTACAATCCCCTCAAGTGTGAGTGGGAGATGTTGGATATGGACAACATATATACACCCATGAGGGGATGTATGAGGGCCCATGGACCTCAGATGTCGCATGCACGAAAGCGTGCGTGAAGGGAACCTTTTCTCGTGTGAAAAGGACCACTCGATAAGTGGAAAAAGTCACTTTATAAGTGCAAAAAGGCACTTGATAAGTGAATGAAGAAGAGGATAAGTGAATGTGCTAATATAGGCTAATAAGCTTATATTTAGTTATTTCCTACAATAACTACCCCTAAAGCCTATAAATAGGACCCAATGGTAAGGCATTTACACTAATCTTACCATGCCATAAGTTTGCATAAGGCAACTTGTGTTCTTCTTCTCCCTTCCATTAAAATCCTCTTCTAAATAGAGATTTAGGCGGTGAAACGCTGCTTCGATCCTCCGTGACAAAGTACTGACCGTTGTGGCGAATCCGAGGGCAAAGTTCAGAGATTACGGTGCCGCGTACGCAAGCGTAAGTCTCTCCTCTTCATTCGATCCTAACATCGTTGTTTTGACAGGAACCTACACTCCTTACTTTTGGAATTTAGGAACCAGGGATTTCATGTTATAGTTGTTGAGTCAACTCAATCTGTAACATGACTATCTTTTGGGAACCAATTCCATTAAACATGTGATGTGGTTCGACTTAACCCAAATCATCACGTCATGAACAAAACGAGTGCCGGTGTAAGTTAAGATTGGACAAGAAAGTAAGGGTCTGACTAGACTAGTCTTTATGATTTGTTGAGCCAACTCAAGGTCATAAGTGACTATGGGTAAAATCATATAAGGGAATCACATTCGATGCGATTGATGAAGAGTCGTCTACTGATCGCAGAGTTAAGCAACTTGTTGAGCCAACTCAAGGTTGTGAGACTCAGGGTGGTCGGGTCCCTTTTCCACTAAATATTATTATTCGTTCATCTTTATGCCTTAAGATGATCGCAAAAATAGTGGGAGGATATAGTTGAATAAAAATCCATTTTAACTATATTTAAAATTCATTGAACATATCCTAAACTAGGGAAATTCTATGTTATACATGATGGAATCCATTAATAATATCCTAAGAGAATAAGTTAACTGGTCCAAATGGTTGGTTAATTGAATATCAACTCAAATTCTAATTGATAGACTAAACCATGTTCTCATTAACATTAAAATGACCTTCGTAAGCACAGGCTTAAGGACAATAATTTACTTAAGCTCTAGATCCACAAAATAAATGCATGCTACCTATCACTCGCCTCTATGAGGGGCAGCTTGAACAAGCTTGTTTCTCCATACAATTTGTTGAGTCAACTCAATGTTGTATGGAAAACGTTTTCGATCCGCAAGGTTCGAAACTTCGATCAAACTGTTTGATTCGAAGATGAGTGCACGAGCGGTACAAGACCATATATCCAAATCAGATCATAAGTCAAGCAACTTGTTGAGTCAACTCAAGGTTGTGAATCTCAAGTGTTTGGATACGTTAGGCGCTTGCACAGCTAATAATTTTGTTGGGTCGTATAATATCTAAATGAGATTTAGAAAAGGAAGAAGGTACTAACGAGAGTCAATTGAGAAAGATAGTTTTATTTATCATTAGTAAAGGCATAAGTAGGAGGAACTGAAAATGTGACATATTTGATGTTACAGTTCCAAGATAACCGTTATACAAAAGAAATAGAATGTCTATGTGTTGGAAAAAGGAACAATTATTGTTTCTTGGACCATGTAGGACGTCAAACGCATTTTTGACGAATGTCGTCACTTTGCTTCTGAAGCAATGTTTTACGTGAGTAATTTGTATAACGATAATGTATTAAATGTTAATACATGAATATGCACGATAATAACAAAACTTATATCGCAAAATAGACTAGGCCGTACCAAAGAGATTAAGCTTCACAAGTCACATAAAGAGTGGTCTGACCTCTTGTATTATGAAGTCTACAAACACTTGTGAATCTTGTCTCAAATGTATGATGGCCCAACACCTTCTGTGAGACAGTGGAAGAATGAGTTGGAGAACTCATGGTCTTGTACATATGTACATTCAGACCTAACTCTAAATTAGCCTAGATAAGTTATACTTTTTTATTACGACACATGTTCTTGATGAAACACGAGTCTGATAAAATAGAGAACAGGATGACAGAAGTATTTGAACTGCTTCGATCAGATCAAAGAGTCGAATACTTAGCTGTATAAATCTTGCTTAAATTAAAAAATAAAATGTGATTTTCTCTCAAATCAAGTCTCTTAACACATCGACGTGTTAGAGAGCATGAATCATACTTTGTTAGACAGGGTGCGATGCATAGGAAGTGACTCTGAGTTATAATCCTCCCTCTGGGTTAAGTCCGTAATAGTAATGCCTAGAATTTTTATAAGGTTCTATGAGGATCTTATCAATAAGATATTCATTAAATCAATCGTTAGGAAGTTAAAGGATTGCTCGAGTCTCGTGAGACGAAGAGTCGAGTTAGACATCATAGTCGATGATGGCCTAGACAACTTCCAAGATGCCATTTAGAGTAATGACTCTAAGAAATGGCTTGATGCAATCAGAAAAGGTCTGTGCACGTAAATAAAGTATGGACTTTAGTTTACATGCACAATTCTTATTGACTGCAAGTAAATCTTTAAGATTGAAGATTGGTGCAGAGAGAAAATAATGAAGTACAACTTATATTGGTTGAGAACTGTTATCATCCTAACTCTATAAACGGATTATGATGAAACTGTCTCACCAGCAGATGTGTACAGATCTACTAGGACCGAACTCGATGTTAATGCTCATGATGACCACGAAAACGGGAGCATTCATGTATAGTCTGTTTTCTAAATGTGATTTAGAAAAACAAACTTATATGAATCGGCCAGAGAGTTTTCAAGGTCAGTGGAGCGAATAAAAGCATATGAGGCATCAAGGAGCTGGAACATATGGTTTTGACAAAGTGGTCAAAGAGTTTGACACTTTATCAAAATGATTATAAACCGTCTAAATGACCAGTAAAACTTATTATGGATTATTCTCGTAAGGTATGACAAGCTGGATGAGATCCAGTCAATAAATTAATTATGGATTCCAAGAGACCGAGTGAATTATTTAGATGAAATTCAAATATGTGGTCTAAGATAAATATAGAAACCCCTTAAATATATACAGTAGATGTTTTAGCAGATCCACTCATGAAAGCTCTACCACATGAAGTCTGAAAAGACTTATGTGTAAATGCAGTATGAGATACAGGGATAAATGGGCCTGAATGCAAGTGGGAGATGGTGGGAGATGGGTATGCCCTCGAGGCAAATTCATCCATGTGTATCTACACAGACATCTTGTTCGAATTAACAGTAAGCTGTTTGGTAGGCATTTACTTAAGTTAATAAAAATGTTGTAATCATTAGAAACTTGGGTAAAGTCCTGAGCCTTAATCAAGGTCAAACATGTATGGAGATGAGGATCTCGATCATGGAGAAGTGCTTGACCGTTAGTAGCATAAGTCTAAAAGGGTTCGTGGTCGTAGATGTTTCGAGAAAAGGATATCGAAACATCGGATAGACCATTGTGTCTTAGTCTTCTCCGTGAATCGGTGACGATGTTCTCATGATATGTTGACTTGGCAAAGTCGAAGACGGGACACAGGTGCTCATCGGAGAATGAGTTCACTGAACGACCCAACAAGAGTTACCAAATGGTCATGATTGACCAATCTGTCAATGATAACTCTTAATGCTGATAGGCAAGTTGGTCTTTTGACTTGAGGTCATGGTACAAACATGTGCATGAACGGTGTTACTTAGATCATTGTTCTAGCCTCGAGTAAGCCTCGATGAAAGGTCTTAGGTTGGATGACATTTGAGGCGTGTGAGGGGAGTAATAACCAAGATAGGATTCGTCTCTCCCGGTCAATGGGAGTTAGTGTCGTAGTGTTAGTTCAATCTTTAGTGAAAACTCTAGCTAGAGTATGTTAAAAGATGTCCAACATTATTTGACTAAAGATCGATGGAGACTTACCGGCTTCGAGCTATTGGGGTTGACAGTTTGACCGTACCCTAGGCTTGAAACAAACGGCATAGTTTTGACCAATGGACTTAAACTGCGGTATTCATCACGGATACAGTCAGGGTGGTCCCAACAATACTCATGTCAATGACTTAACCACATAAGTATGATACTGAAAAGGGACAGCACCTACTGCTTATGCTTGCTGCTGTCTCGGATTCGAGCCCCACCTGTTGTAGGGTCAGGCTGTAGGGTCTCACACAGAGTGCGACCTTCGTCAAGTAATAGGTAGAAATTAGGGAGAATATGCATTTGATGCAAGGGATAGAATACTGCAAAGGTTTGTAATTATCTTCTGCATTCGGGATAAATGATCCTGAGTGCTAGTGGGAGATATTGGGGGATGTATACCCTCAGAACATTTGTATTTGATGCAAATGATTTTTTATATAGGATGTGGGAATTTTGCATGTGATGCAAAGGAGAATTAAATGTGTCTTAAAAGTTTTAAGGCCATATTTAATAAAATAAACGCGAGAAAAAGGACACTTGGATTATGGAAACGTCTCGGTCTAAATTCAGGTTCGAACGGCGTCCAAAATGGACGCCAAATGCAAGAGATATGGACAAAACTGTCAAGAAGCACAATAGGCATTACCCATGCCCAAACTGGGCATGGGTCAGCCTAGGCTGAGCTGGCCCCAGGGGACCAGGCCCAGGCGCTGGGCCTAGGGCACCCATGCGCTAGGCCTGGGGCACCCAGGCCCAGCCTGGGGCACCCAGGCCCAGCCTGGGGCACCCAGGCCCAGCCTGGGGCACCCAGGCCCAGCCTGGGGCACCCTGGGTACCGGGCCAGGCCTGGGCGCCTGGCCCAGGCGCCTGGCCCCAGGCCTGGGCCTGGGCGCCTGGCCCAGGCGCCTGGCCCCAGGCGTGGGCCTGGGCGCCCTAGGCGCCTGGCCCAGGCTTGGGCGTATGTGCCCAGCCTGGCTACCAGGTGCCCAGCCTGGCTGGGGCATCCTGGGTATCGGGCAAGGACCGGGCGCCTGGTCCTTGCGCCTGGCACCAGGCCAGGCCTGGGCGCCCTGGGCGCCAGGCCCAGGCGCCCTGGGTGCCAGGCCCAGGCCTGGACGACTGGACCAGGCCTGGCTGCCAGATGCCCATCTTGGCTGGGGCCTACCTAGCTGGTGCAGTGGGCCCCAGACGATGGGCCCCACACCTAGGTTCTGAACCCTAGAACTACTATGTGCCGCCAGTTGTTGTTTTTGAATGAAAATCAGGTTTGGGCTGATCTTTGGACCCTTGTTTGAAGGGTCAAACAGACTCGGAATGACTCGTCGTTTTTTTCCTACGCGTTTACCGTTTAGCGCTCTTCGATTTGATAGGTTGTATCAAATGCGAAGCTTAACGATGAGGGAGTTCAAATTCATAGAAGTTTGGCCTTTCTTTAAGGCAAACTAATTTGAATTTTTTACTCCAAGTATTTAGTCCCACATCGGAAGTGGAGTAAAGGGGAGGGGTCCGCCGCCTATATAAATAGAGGCCTTCCAACCTCCTCATAACTCATCCCAAACTTTAGATATGAGCAGCTCCCAAAAGTTTGGAGCACGCTCTGGTCTAAGCTTAAAATAAATATTTTCCTCTCCCTATATTTCTTCCTTGCTTTTGAAGGGCTCTAGCAAAGCCACGAAGGGGCTCGGATTCGATCCGGAGTCTTGGCGAAGGATCCACTCAAGTGAAACTTTCTTCGACGCGTGGTTGGCTCAGCAACAAGGGAATTACTTTCCTCGGGACACGGTGCGGTTCGGGAAGCGGTTCAGCTCGAGACGAGGAGCGGCTTGGGACGCAGTTTGGTACACCTTGCTAGTGTAAACAAGGTTCAATGTATGTAGTTTAATTAAGCATTTCATTTATATTATAGCAGCAGGTTAGATCTATCTTAGGGTGGTCGGACCCACCTCAAGATAATAGAGATCCTGGCTAGGGTCTTGAAATCCTTAGGGCTTTTCGTTAAATACTTTAACGGTTTCTTTCGCTGCCTTTTCTTTTGCCTCTATTGTCCGTCCAACGTAGGACTGGCATAGAAATGTGCCCTAAGGGTCCCTCAAAAACCAACACATTCAAACTGGAAGTTCAATACACATTTCATGTAATAATAAGTGATTTTAAGATGCAAAGCAGTACTCCAAGTAATAGGCAGTCAATGCATGAATCTTGGTGCGTTTTCTATAAAAAGTATATAATAATGTAATTCTCAGACGAATCAATGCTAAAATTTATTCATGAACAAATAATAAACACGTTGGAAGTTCTTTTTCTCAAATGCACGGCAAATATATCGCAGATGATATCAGAAATAAAAAGTAATAGTGCGGCAAGAGGTACGTGCGTAAGAGTAAAGCGAAATCCAAGCTATATTCATCATATGGAATTCATCTCTAGCAAAGAAACTAAAAGGAATAAGGATAAAATAAAATCTAACTGTACTGATGCAAGCACTCCAAAAAATAAAGAAAACGTGATGCATGGGAAATAACGAAAAAGTGCGTGAAAATAGGTGGAAAATGAAGAAAAGCGGAAAGATAAAGATAAAAACAAGGAAAATAGAAAAATGGTGTGTGGGCACACTCACTCTCCCAAGCTAAACATCACATTGTCCTCAATGTGCAAAGCATGGCACAATGACATATAAGATAGGGGTAGGGGTGGGTGGGTGGGTGTGTAATATGATGCGAAATAAAGGAAAATAAAATATGACATGATGGTATATGAAAAGAATATATGGTAAGAGAGCATGCAAAATGATGTATGGTGGATGCAAGATAGTGTCCCAGAAATGTATACTCTCCCCCAAGCTGAAATATATACAGCGCCCTGTAAAAAGGTGAAGACAGATGGGCAAACAAAATAGTGGTGTGAGGCAAAAATATGACCGGCATCAAGAAGTCGTACCTAGGCTGGTGCATCGCCATCAGCTCCCTGCTCTGGTGGCGGTGGTAGCGGTGGTGCTGGCTGCTGAGGAGCAAGCTGCTGCTGCTACTAAAGGCAGTGGAGAATCGGGTTCAGCGTGAGCTGAATACAAGGAATCATGGCAATATGGGCTTGCTGAGCAGTGACGGCCACCGTGAGAGCCCTAAGGACAACTCTAAGTCCACTCGCTGCCAACTCGACAGTGATGAGGCGCTGCTCTCTGTCGTCAGGAGCGGCGGCAGAGGGATGTGGAGGTGTATGAACAAGGGGTCTCACACGGCCTCTAAATACTAGTGGGGCCACTATCGGGTGTGTGTGCAAGGAGCAGAGCTCACAACAAGATGCTCAGCCTCTAAGGGAGGCTGATACGCAGGAATGCTCTCAGAAATATATGCGATGGAGGAGGAGGTCGGAATATCAACAAAGGGCGAGGCTGGCAGAGAGGTCGTGCCAACAGCTGTGGTGACAGACACCACGACACTCTCTATATAGACGACGGAGGCATAGGCTGAAGCATCGACAGGTGGGGCGGTCATGAAATCAGGAGATAGTGACGCCCCAGGTGTCGAAAATTAGGTGTATCGAGTGTCTCTATGGTCACAGAGGAAGAAGGGTCGCCTCTTTTAAAAGTGGTGGGGGGGTAGCACTCTCAAAGCTCAAATAATAAATAGGGTCAACTCTCTGTGGTGCGGTGGTGGTGGAATTAGACACAGCGGTAGAAGTGGAGCTCTCGGCACAAGCAGAAGTGGAGACAGATGTATCGGGCTCGGAGATTGGATCAGAGATAGGCTGGGGAATCGAGATCTCAGGGGCGAGGGGCTTGACATAGAGCTCACACGGCTCGTCATCGGGCTCTAGTACATATACATATGGGATCATGAGGTCCATCGAGAACCTCTTCTCTGCACCTGCTGGTTCAATATGTGTCCAAACGGGGTTCAGAAGCACTATATAATCAGCAGAGAAGGGACCATGTAAGCAGACCCAATGAAGATGTCCGTGGGGACAGATCATGTGTATACAGGCCAAAACATCTAGAGATAAGGAGGTGGGGCCCGTAGCATGGCACAGGCCGGCGAGAAGCTGGATGTCAAAAATAGGCGCTACTAGGGTAATTAGACCGCCACAATATATCGCCTTGGTGGAGGCGATCGAAGAAAAAATGTGGTCAAAATACCATCTAGAGGTATCAATGGAAATCGCGGGGACCAAGACGTCCCTGGCGCCCTCTAAGGCTCTCTCCCTAGTCATCGCATAGATCATGAAAAGCGCTGGTGTGAACATGGTCCCAACCTCTGGCCTGGCAAGAATGGTGGTCGCCAAAAGGCGATGTACAATTCGCAAGCAGGGGTGGACTATAGAAGAGGCCTTCGCCCTGCTAGGGTCGAAATGGAGTATGCCAGTGATCGTGTCCCAGAAAGCATCAGCTGAAAAGACAGACTGGGTGTGGCACGTTGGACCATAAGCGCGGTCGGGGTCTGGGACAGGGGGCCAATGAAAGTATGCTTGGGCCATGTCGTGCGAGATCTCGCACTCCTGGTCCATGAGCATAAAAGAATAGCCCCTAAGAGTCCTATGAATAGAACTCAAGACCTCTAGTGTCGGGCGGACGTAGGTGTCCGCCGACACAGACAAAAAGTCGCCACACCCCTTGGAGTCATACAACTGGTGCATGCTCTGAAATACCCCTAGGCACTCAAGTGTATCAATATGCACAAACCTAGTGGGTATGATCTGATGCTGCGAGATCCTCTCAAATTTGACGCGGTGAGAAAGTGATCCCGTACGTCCCAATCGCAGGGACATGGTGTGCTGGTGGTGCTGGTGGTGGTGATGAGGGTGCTAGGAGTGTAGGGACGGGGTCGCTTTACGGCTGGGGCACCGTCCCAGAGGAAGAAGGACCGGGGTCGCCAGTCCTCTTTCGCTTGGAAGCAGGCTGTCGAGTGCTGGATCTAGTGCGTGGGGGCATCGGTGAATGCCGTGAGATGCACACCAATCAAATATATTGCAAAGTACTCGAAATAAAATATGGAAAGAGTGTACCAAGCATGATGCGACTCCTAGCAAGCAAATAAGCATGAGGCAGCTCTCCTAAGTTCCAAATCAGCGTACGATGTCCCCAAAGATTTCGAACTGAATAGGGGATGAAAGATGGCAAATAGGGGCGAGATGGGGGTGGTGGCATAGGACTCGGCCGGCTGTGGGGTCGTCGTAGGTGGTGTCTGTAAGGACCGTCTACCTTACAATACTAACAACAAACACTCTAGAGGGGGGGTGAATAGAGTAATGGAAATAAATTGTGCAATTAAAATTAAACTTGCAAATACGGAATAATAAGTGCAAGAGGAATTAATCAACACAACCAATCCAAACGCAAACACAAGAATTACCCTGGTTCCCAAAACTTGGGTACGTCCAACCACACCAATATCCACTATAATTCTCACACATAGAAGTGAATACAATCTCACACAGAGATACCTCACACAGAGGATTTAGGATTCCCACAAAGAGATATCCTCACTCTCACAAGAGAGACCTCACACAGAGGATTTAGGATTCTCACACAGAGAAAATCCTTGCTTTCACACAGAAAGACTTATGCTCTCACACAGAGATATCTCAACCAACCCTCACATAGAAGGTTATACTCTCACACAGAGAGTAACTAGCTCTCACACAGAAAGCTAGGGTTTCAATGAAATAACAAAGTAAAACAAATACTCTTACCTATGCCTTGAGATGTACTTACTCATAGATGAATGCAAGGCATGGAAGAGGATCTCCAAGTGTTGAGATTTGCTTGAAAGCACTTGGATGAATTCCCTTGAGCTGGACTTCAATGCATGAAGAGGAATGAGAGCTCACAAGAGGGAATTGAGAGAGTTTGAGAGTGGCTTAAGGATATCTTGAGATTTTCAATAGCATCAAGAAGTATAAGAGATGGCAGCACACTCATATATATAGGAACCCTATATCAAACCCTAAAACCCAAGAAAATAGCCAAAGAATCAATTCAGCAACAGCTAGAAACTAGGCGAAAACGACATGAACAGTCGACTGATGATCATAAGACAGTCGACTGATCAACGGCTAGAAAATATCCAACTGCTATAATCTGAGCCAGGACAGTCGACTGATGAAGACAGTACAGTCGACTGAGAACAGGACAGGCACCTATAAATCCTTCAGCAGGTGACTGCTGCAGGGGATGGAATAAAACAGAGAGCTGCACTCTTTCTCCAATTAAGCATACAGGCGACTGATGTCAATAACACAGTCGACTGTCTATTAGTCAGGTGACTGTAAAACCTTAATCAGTTGTCTGCTGAATAAGATGGAGAAATGACAGAGAGATGCAGAGATTGCACTTACGCTACTCAGACGACTGATGACCAATATACAGGCGACTGTAAATATACAGGCGACTGTAAACTGACCAGTAGTCGACTGTGCGTAAAGCTCAAGTTTGAGTCAATTGAAATGTTGACTTGAGCTGTGCATATCAGGCGACTGTAGAAGGATCTACAGGCGACTGGAAATCACCTAGTCGACTGTATTTCCTTCAGCAGGCGACTGAAGAAAAGCCAGAGACTCCAAATGAGTCTTTGGACAAAGTGAACCCATTGGGTTGGATTTTATGATAATCCTAAGGCTCACTAAGATGGTTAAATGCATATGCATGAATGAGTAAACCATCTAACAAGGCATTACATTAATTCTAGACTCAAAAGAGAGAGAAAGCAATAAAGTAAATTACATGGATTACAATGCTTTTCTTAGAGTCTAAGTCTTCAATCTTGAATCCTTGTTTGCTCTCCATCAACTCCAAGCTTTGGCACTCCTTGAGTCCAAGCTTTGGCCCTTCTCCACTTGATGTCCATCCTTGCACCAAGTGATTAGTCTCCAAGAAATATATTCTAGGAATGAAACTGTGAGACTAAAACTGTAATGCCCTGCTAAGCTACTGCACAAGTACTAGAGGGGGGTGAATAGTACTTTAAAATAATTAAGAGGCTAATTCCTAATTACTTGCAAACTCTACCAAACAATGCGGAAAATGCGGAAATGTAAATGTTAGACAACAAAGAAACAATCGCAAACAATGATATTACTGGGTTCGGATCCACCCAAGTCTTCCCGACTTGTTCCCGGTGATCCTACGTCCCAAACACCCGGATCCCCTCCGGATACTTGAGTTAGAAACCCTAACTCAAGATTTCCACTATGAAATACTTGTGAAGAACCTTCACCAAGTCAAATCATACACAAAGTAATTTGTGACTCCCACAACCCGGGATCACAAACACAACTCTCACAACCGAGAGATAAACACTTACAAAATGAAAGTAAATGAAATAGAATAACTTACCACAAAATACCTATGCCTTGAGTACACTTACGAATTAGGGCAAGGATGATTTTGAGGAAGAAGAAGGCACCAAACCCTAGCTCCAAGATGTAGATCAGCGATGGAGAGCTATGGGGTTGTTGGTGACCTAGGATCAAGCACTTGGCTTGGAAGGCTTCACACTCAATGAATCTCTCTTTGGAAGTAAGAGTGAGGAGAGATTATTGAATGGAATGATAGAGCTTTGAATGAGATTGAAATGATTTCTCTTGATCTCTAAACTTGTAATAATATCAGCCTTGGCTGCAATGAATGCAGCCCATCAAGTATATATATGATAGAGGAGAGAGAGAAAGAAATTCGAGTCATTAAATGCTCCAACGGCTCTTTTCTGAACCCAACTAGTCGGTCAAAGAATAACCACCGACCGACTAGTTCATCAACTAGTCGATCGGTCATTTAACGTAGACCGACTAATGGAAGAACAGCCAAAAGGTCGAAGCACAGACAAAAGGAACTAGTCGGTCCAAGAAGAGTAGCTGACCGACTAGTTTCATAACTAGTCGGTCGGTTAC
The DNA here is from genome assembly GCA_030789695.1 of Scilla litardierei. Classification (NCBI taxonomy): domain Eukaryota; kingdom Viridiplantae; phylum Streptophyta; class Magnoliopsida; order Asparagales; family Asparagaceae; genus Scilla; species Scilla litardierei. Next base: position 60,691,205 of record CM061131.1, read on the forward strand.
TTAACTGAGACCGACTACGAGATAAAACTAAAGTCTGAGCACAAATTGATTTAGTTGGTCCAAGAACAAATGTTGACCGACTAGTTCATCAACTAGTCGGTCGCCAAATGTGCATAGACCGACTGACGATAAACAGTAAGTTAGGTGAAAATTGGCATGTACAGTAAAGCTCAACTAGTCGGTCCAAGCAGGAAAGTTGACCGACTAGTTCATCAACTAGTCGGTCGATCAATGAACACAGACCGACTAATGATAAACAGTAGCTCAGGCTCAAAGTTGCGTGTTCAGGGAAAGCTCAACTAGTCGGTCACAGAAGCATCACTGACCGACTAGTTCACAAACTAGTCGGTCGGTGAGTCAACGTAGACCGACTAACTGTAAACAGTAAAGAGCTAAGAATTAACTGACAGAAACTAGTCGGTCCAAGAAGCTTTGCCGACCGACTAGATCACCATCTAATCGGTCAGTTCTTCTTCTTGAACCAACTAACATGCACAAGAAGTCGTGAATCGAAGCGCGAAGCTTCGGGAAAGTTTGTATGGACTTCTACTAAGATCCTAGACCTAAGATAGGAGCGTTATGAAGATTTAAACCGTAAAACCTACTCAAGGCTTAACATTCTACGAAAGAAGCTTAAAGACTATAAATAAAACTTGACGATACTGTCTTCAGTAGCTTCAATCGAATCTTCATGACTTCTAAAATGGTCCATAAGCTTCAACGAAGCTTTAGGCATACGATCACGTGCTTTGAGAAGTCTCGAGATGTCGCTTTGTATGTTCATATGAATTTGGCGACGATCTCCATAACTGCGCTCACAAATTGTTAGTTCACGATATATTTATGTTTGCTCATCATCCAAAACCAAATCCGGGGAGTCCAATATCCAACATTCTCCCCCTTTTTGGTGATGACAAACCATCATAAATAATAATCAAAAATAATAATTCAAATGAAATTTACTTACTCCCCCTGCATTGATGACCCGTTAATTCCAAATTAAACAATAATAATACGCATCAAGCAGACGAGTAAAGTATATAAATGAGAATCGATTATTGAAATGTCGAATACCAAATATTGGTTATTGAAATATCGGATTGGAAAATCCATTTATATATCTTAACTCCCCCTGAATCTAACATATCAAATTAGATTCTTGAAATAATGCTTTAAATTATCATTTAGCACATCGTTATTATTATATCTCTCCCCCTTTGGCATTAGCAAAAAGAGCAGGAGGAGATCAACGACAACAACAATGGCTTCAAATAAAAGCATGGGAGTCGTAGAATACGACGACGGTTCAAGTGACACCAAAGAAAAATACGAAGAAAATCAAGGCGTGTCAATGAAACCATAGTCGAAAATCGTAAAACGAAATCATCAAAAACTCAAATCAATTTTACGGATTGAGTTATGGAATATACTCTCCAATATCAACATTCTTGGTTAATTTAGTGCATGGAAAACAATTCTATGTTTTCATAAAGTGAAATCTATTTAACCAAGTTAATATCGTCGAGCGACGGAATTAAACATCAGAGACATAAAAAAAATTATATAATGTGCACAGTAGAATGAAATGTCAACTACGATGTATATATATATAAAATATGAACCAGAGTACATCAAAAATATACATCACTAACATACAAAACATCGATCCCACGATCGGGGCACAAAATACAGCATCATATCTCACAGATATCAGAGTGACACAAAACATACAACATCATCAAAATGCATCAAGATACATCATCAAAATGATCCAAAAAATAGCCACCCTCACTATCCTACCCAATCTCTCTCACAACTAGATATGTCATCCAATGTGCATCGGGAGAGGCCTCAAAAAAGCTCAAGAGGCAGCGGAAGGATCAGAAGCAACTGCAGGCTCTACAGTAGCGGAGGTGGTAACTGGATCAGCTGGAATGTCAACGGGAGCGACAGCAGAAGTCTCAGGCACAGCTGAAGAGACGATCTCAGGAGCAGCAACGGTAGTGGCCTCGGGAGCACCAGTCGGAACATCCACCGCAGGAGTGGTGGCAACAGGTGTGCTCTCGGGGGCACCAGCAGACAAAGCAGCAGCATCACCAGAAGTGCCCTCAGGGGCACGAGTAGAAGCACGAGCAAGCTCCTCAATGTCCTCCTCATCCAACTCATCCTCGTCAGAAAAAGACGGAGGGACCTCAATATCAAGGTGACGAGCTATACGGCAGAGAATCTCCTCAGAACAAGCCTGACGAGATTCCAAACGTCGCAGAGAACGAACGAGCTCGTCAAGAATGGAAGAGGGAGCAGCTGAGGCAGAGGCAGAGGCTGACGCTGAAGGTGTCGTCATCTGAACGTGACGGAGCGCCGCAAGAGACTTCTTGACGGCCATCGCGTTCAGGGGAGGACCAATGGGTCGATCATCGTCAGGAGGAAGAGTGACACGGAAGTGACGAAATACCAGAGTCAACAAGCACGGGAAGGGGATATGAGCCTACTTCGTGGATTTGTGAATACACTCGAAAGAGTCCATCTTATCGAGTATAATGCGAGCCCAGTTAATCGAGCTCCCCATGAAAATAGCATATATCAACTTCAAGAAAGGCTGGGACAATAGTGAGGAGGAGCCATACTTGGGAAGCAAGCACGACTTCAGAATCAAATTTAGGACCCAGGCGATAGGCTTGAAGGATTTGGAGGGAACGCCAATCATGGCGGGAGGAATCTGGTGGAAAATCTGAGAGAGGACGACCTGATCAAGGGAGCTGATATCATCAACAGAAATATCAGAGGGGAGGAGGCCAGACGAGGAGATACCCAAAATCTCTCCTAAGATTTCTGCCGTGAGGACTATAGGAGTCCCCAAGACAGTCGTCTCAATCGAGTGGGTCGCATCGTACTGACCCCGGATCCTATTGGCATAAAAAAGTTTTACTAGGCGAGGGTAGGGGTGAGGGTTCGCCTTCGGGTCATATCGAAGGTAATCGAGAAGACCGGAGGATGAAAGAAGATCGGCGAGGCCTAGGAAGTCACTAAACTGGACGAAATGATCCAGAAGCAGTGGGCAGTGTTCGATACGGTTGTAAGCCGCGAGACACAAAGGGTCGTCACGACACAACGAAATATCGACACCGCCAACCGGCATCGGAGCCTTTCCCTTAGGATTACGGGTAGATGTACATGGTCGGGAGCTAGACTCAGGATGGGTAGGAGGAGTGGGTTCCCTATGAGTCTCAGTCTCGGGTCTGAACTTGGTATCGGAATCGGTAGGAGTATGGAAAGAAGAGGGAGACGCAAGTTCCTTGGGCTTGGGCTTAGGCTTGGGTTGGGTTCTAGGTTGAGCACGGGGCTTCGCTTTCATCGTCCTCTTACGCTTAAGAGGAGGCGAAGACGAAGAGAGTTCGGTAGGCTTCGAACAGTGTTTCGGAGGAGGGGGTCCGAGGGTGGCGAATCAACGGTCATGGACGAAGGGCCAGAGGGAGTGATCGGGATACGTGTACGAGCCATAAGCGTGGCACGACACGACACAAGAGATCGAATCGAAGAAAACCTAATCACAAACCCTAGAAAAACGAAACCCTACCAAACCCTAGAAATCAAAATTGACCTAGAAACTGAACCCTAGAGCTAGTCGAGGGAGGAGAGATCACCTAGGGTGGAGAGGGCGACGATCGGCGACAGAGGAGATGGCCGGAATCGAACGGGCTGAGCGGGGGTCAGGGGTTTTGAGCTGAGAGAGAGAGAGGATTTGATCGACTTGAAGGAAAAGAAGTCGGTCGAAATGAGGTTTTAATCGATCGGAAGTCGAAAAGACACTTCAGTCCTCGTCACAACTAGTCGGTCACAGTTCAAGCACTGACCGACTAGATCACGATCTAGTCGGTCGGTCAATGAGCTTGAACCGACTAGTTGCAAACAGTAACTGAAGGCAAATTTCCTGACAAGATTTAGTCGGTCTAAGCTCATTCACTGACCGACTAGAACTGAATCTAGTCGGTCGGCCAATGAACTTGGACCGACTAAGAGAGTTCAAAAATTGAAAATCTCCTAAATTTGATTTCTCTCCTAATCACACTTGGATGAAACATCAAAATACTCTCATTAATCATTATACTGCCCCATTAAACATCGAAAATCTGAAATTTGACGATTACGCACAAATCGAGCGAAAATTCCGAAAATTCAACAAAAATCCAGAAAATTTCAATACTTCAAGCATGAGCAAATATAACGAATAGAATAGCATGCAAAAATATTGAATAAAAATGAATCCTATATCTCGGATTCACCCATAATCCCCAATTCTCGACGTAACCGCACAAAGGAGTCCTCCGTTAGGGGTTTCGTGAAAATATCGGTGATTTGCTTCTGGGTTTCAACTTACACTAATATGATGTCCTTTTTAGCAACATGATCATCTAAGAAATGGTGTCGGACATCTATGTGTTTCGAACGGGAATGGTGTACCAGGTTCTTGGAAAGACATATTGCACTTTGGTTGTCCACCATGATAGGGCAAGTATCACAGTTTATACCAAAGTCTTTAAGTGTGTGTCTCATCCAAAGAACTTGAGCACACGCGGCACCGGCGGCAATGTATTCCGCCTCGGTGGTTGAAAGTGATACGAAATTTTGCTTCTTGGAAAACCAAGAGACAAGGGAATTTCCTATAAAATGGCAAGTGCCACTAGTACTTTTCCTATCGGATTTGCATCCCGTATAATCGGCATCACTATATGAGATTAACTCATATGTGCTAGATTTTGGATAAATTAATCCAAAATCAAGTGTATAACTTAAATAACGGAAAATACGCTTTACGCTACTAAGTGAGACTCCTTAGGTTGAGACTGATAACGAGCACATACACATACGACAAACATAATATCGGGCCTACTTGTGGTAAGATAAAGTAAACTACCAATCAAACCTCGATATAGACGAATGTCTACATCTTTACCGCCCGTATCCTTATCAAGATGCGTAGTCGTGCTCATTGGAGTCTTTTTCCCGGAGGCATTCTCCATTCCAAATCGCTTAATCAACTCCACCATATACTTCGTTTGATGGATGAAGATTGCATCGTCCATTTGGTGAATTTGGAGACCTAAGAAATATTTGAGCTCACCCATGTGGCTCATCTCAAATTGATCATTCATCACATTAGAAAACTCTTCGCAAAGAGCAAAGTTAGTAGCACCGAAAATGATATCATCAACATATATTTGAACTAAAATTATATCATTATTCGAATACTTAACAAATAATGTGGAATCAACTTCTCCCATTTTAAATCCTAAATCCAAAAGAAAATTCTTTAGACGGTCATACCAAGCTCGAGGAGCTTGTCTCAAACCGTAAAGAGCTTTCTTAAGTTTAAAAACATGATTTGGAAATTTTTCATTTATAAAACCCGGAGGTTGAGAAACATAAACTTCCTCAACAACATCTCCGTTTAAAAATGCACTTTTTACATCCATTTGAAATAATTTAAAATCCTTATGGCATGCAAAACATAATAGTAATCTAATTGATTCTAATCTAGCTACCGGAGCGAAAGATTCTTCGAAATCAATACCTTCCTCTTGACGGTAGCCTTGAGCAACTAACCGAGCTTTGTTCCGGACGACGACTTGGTTTTCGTCGGTTTTGTTCTTGAAAATCCACTTTGTCCCTATGACGGTGTGGTTATTCGATGGAAATGGAACAAGCTCCCAAACCTCATTCCTCTCGAATTGAATGAGTTCCTCCTCCATGGCTAAGATCCAAGCACTATCTTCGCACGCTTCATTAACATTCTTTGGCTCTATCGAGGAGGCAAAGGCACAATGAGCGAAGTAGTTCACTTGCGATCTCGTCTTGACACTATCATGGATATTGCCAATGACTTGCTCATGGGGATGGTCATGAACGGTATGAAGCCGTTTGGGAATACCTTGATCACTAGGAACATTCTCAACAACTTCATTAGACGGGTTAGTCTCAATAGAATCAATAGAATCATTAGAGTTAGAATTACCAATTGAATCACATAATACATCCATAGAGTCATCATCATTAGTAATTCTAGTTGGAACAATTCCTTCATTAAATGACACATGAAGTGATTCCTCGATCGTTGAGGTTCGTTTGTTGAATATCCGGTAGGCTTTGCTACGTGAGGAATACCCAACAAAAATCCCCTCATCGGATCTTGGATCGAATTTGTCCAAACTACCATATGTGTTCTTAATAAAACATTTCGAACCAAAAACACGAAAATGTTTAACTTGAGGTAACCTACCAAACAACAATTCATAACAAGTTTGTTTAGTGCCGGGCCTCAAAAGTATTCTATTAAACACATAGCAAGCGGTATGTACCGCTTCCGCCCAAAATTGATGGCCAAGTTGGCTATCATCAAGCATAGTGCGAGCACATTCCACTAGCGTCCTATTCTTTCTCTCAACAACACCATTTTGAGGAGGTGCGCGAGGGAATGAAAAGGTGTGTGTAATACCAACTTCATCACAAAATGTCTCAAAAGACTCATTCTCAAATTCACCTCCATGATCACTACGAATAGTGACAATGGTGGTTCCTAAGAGATTTTGTACTTTCTTAACAAAAATTGTGAAGTTTTCAAAAGCTTCATTTTCATTACATAATGAAAATACCCAAGTAAACTTAGAAAAGTCATCAACGATGACAAGTCCATATCTAGCATTACCTAATGAAGTAACTCTAGTTGGCCCAAATAAATCTAGATGTAACAGCTCTAGAGGCCGCTTAGAAGAAATAATTTTCTTAGGTTTAAATGAAGATTTTGAAAGCTTGCCTCGTTGACACGAGTCACAAAAGCTTTTCTTTTGAAAGACAAGCTTAGGGAAGCCTCTAATAGAATTTAACTTGGAAAGCTTAAAAAGTGTTCCAAAGTTCACATGACCAAAACGTCGATGCCATAAGTGTTGTTCACTTGTGTTGGCAATAAGACATTGTTCATGTGATCTTGGAAGATCTAGGATATATATATCCTTATGGAGTGTGCCGGAAAACAATAATTCATTATTATCTTTTCTTAAAATATGGCACATTCCTTTCGCAAAGTTAACTTTGTAACCTTTGTCGCAAAGTTAACTTTGTAACCTTTGTCACAAAGTTGACTTATTGAAATAAGATTGTGGTTTAATCCTTTAACAAGGTAAACATCACATATAAGGGGTTTAGAAGGATTACCCACTTTACCAACACCTATGATGGTTCCGCTCTCGTTACCTCCAAATACGACGCGGTTTCCATTTGCAATGGGAACCACTCTGGAGAGCAATTGAGCGTCACCCGTCATGTGTTTTGAACACCCGCTATCGAGTATCTAATTCCCCTTGGAGCTAAATTTAAATTTGTTGCTCCTTTTCTTTTTCTTTTCCTTGAGTACCTAAAGATAGAAAATTTCATATCATGGTACCCAAGGTCATTGGGTCCAAAAGATTAGACCTTTGGAAGCCAAGTCCAATTGGACTTAGACTTCCCCACATAATTTCTACTATGCACAACATCCGAAAAATAAGCATTCATGTAAACTTGTTTTTCATTCATGCTTGTGTCCTTTGGGCTCCAAATTGTGAATATTTTCGGAGCCCTCATCCTATTGGGTGCATGCATGCGTTGTTGGTTTCTACGTGATGCATGTCGTGCATAGGCATAAGGAACATGATGGAATGGTGCATGTGGATAATTATTCATACGATGATGTGGGTGAACATATGCATGTGGAGGAACACGTGCGTGAGGGTGTCTCACATGGTGTGCACGTGCCTGTGAACGTGTAGCATAGAAATCATCATATGTGTGAGCCGGTGGAGTAGGACGTGTGTTCCTACGTGGCATAGTATTGGTGTACATATAAGCATGCCCCTTCTTTGGAGGTCCACCCAAAGTGGGTTTCTTTTCGAAAGAGGGTGTGGACGAGGTGGAAGCACCATTGGTAGATGAACTACCAATAGAGTGTTTGCTACCACTCGTTGAGTCACCGGAAGTTGGCCTAACAAAAGTAGTGGCCGATTTGGATGAACTTCCCATCGTATACCCCAAGCCAATGTGGTGATTGGCCGGAAGTAAGTCACTTAGGATTTTATCCAAATGGTCCTTACCCTTATTGAATTTATTAATTCGGCCTAATGTGTTCTCATATTTCTCGGTGAGAGAACGCATAGAAGCATCCAAAGTGGATACTTGCGATGTGAGCACAAAAACACGAGATTTAAGATTCTCATTCTCAATACTCAAAGTCGAGTTTTGAGAAGTCAAATCCGCTATTTTGTGTTCCTCCGGATCCTCAATGCTAACATGTTCAAGTTGAGTCTTGAGATTAACAATCTCATTCTTCAACCCTTCAACAGGAATTGGATACTCGATTTAAATTTATCTCCAAGAGGAATTGGATACTCGATAGCAGGTGTTCAAAACACATGACGGGTGACGCTCAATTGCTCTCCGGAGTGGTTCCCATTGCAAATGGAAACCGGGTAGTCTTTGGAGGAAACGAGAGCGGAACCATCATAGGTGTTGGTAAAGTGGGTAATCCTTCTAAACCTCTTATAAATGATGTTTACCTTGTTAAAGGATTAAACCACAATCTCATTTCAATAAGTCAACTTTGTGACAAAGGTTACAAAGTTAGCTTTGCGAAAGAAATGTGTCATATTTTAAGAAAAGATAATAATCAATTATTGTTTTCCGGCACATGCCATAAGGATATATACATCCTAGATCTTCCTAGATCACATGAACAATGTCTCATTGCCAACACAAGTGAACAACACTTATGGCATCGACGTTTTGGTCATGTGAACTTTGGAACACTATTTAAGCTTTCCAAGTTAAATTCTATTAGAGGCTTCCCTAAGCTAGTCTTTCAAAAGAAAAGCTTTTGTGACTCGTGTCAACGAGGCAAGCTTCCAAAATCGTCGTTTAAACCTAAGAAAAGCATTTCTTCTAAGCGGCCACTAGAGCTATTACATCTAGATTTATTTGGGCCAACTAGAGTTGCTTCATTAGGAAATGCACGATATGGACTTGTCATCGTTGATGACTTTTCTAGGTTTACTTGGGTATTTTCATTGAGTAATAAAAATGATGCTTTTGAAACCTTCACAATTTTTGTCAAGAAAGTACAAAATCTCATTGGAACCACCATTGTCACTATTCGTAGTGATCATGGAGGAGAATTTGAGAATGAGTCTTTTGAGAACTTTTGTGATGAAGTTGGTATTACTCACACCTTTTCATTCCCTCGCGCACCTCCTCAAAATGGTGTTGTTGAGAGAAACAATAGGACGCTAGTGGAGTGTGCTCGCACTATGCTTGATGATAGCCAACTTGGCCATCAATTTTGGGCGGAAGCGGTACACACCGCTTGCTATGTGTTTAATAGAATACTTTGAGGCCCGGCACTAAACAAACTTGTTATGAATTGTTGTTTGGTAGATTGCCTCAAGTTAAACATTTTCGTGTTTTTGGTTCAAAATGTTTTATTAAAAACATGTATAGTAGTTTGGACAAATTCGATCCAAGATCCGATGAGGGGATTTTTGTTGGATATTCCTCACGTAGCAAAGCCTACCAGATATACAACAAACGAACCTCAACGATCGAGGAATCGCTTCATGTTTCATTTAATAAAGGATTTGTTCCAACTAGAATTACTAATGATGATGACTCCATGGATGTTTTATGTGATTCAATTGGTAATTCTAACTCTATTGATTCTATAGATTCTATTGATACTAACCCGACTAATGAAGTTTTTGAGAATGTTCCTAGTGATCAGGAAATTCCCAAACGGCTTCATACCGTTCGTGACCATCCTCATGAGCAAGTCATTGGCAATATCCATGATAGTGTCAAGACGAGATCTCAAGTCAACCACTTCGCTCATTGTGCCTTTGCCTCCTCGATAGAGCCAAAGAATATTAATGAAGCGTGCGAAGATAGCGCTTGGATCCTTGCCATGGAAGAGGAACTCATTCAATTCGAGAGAAATGAGGTTTGGTAGCTTGTTCCATTGCCATCGAAGAACCACACCGTCATAGGGACAAAGTGGATCTTCAAGAACAAAACCGACGAAAACCAAATCGTCGTCCGGAACAAAGCTCGGTTAGTAGCTCAAGGCTATCAGCAAGAGGAAGGTATCGATTTCAAAGAATCCTTTGCTTCGGTAGCTAGATTAGAATAAATTAGATTATTATTATCTTTTGCATGCCATAAAGATTTTAAACTTTTTCAAATGGATGTTAAAAGTGCGTTTTTAAACGGAGATGTTGTTGAGGAAGTTTATGTTTCTCAACCTCCGGGTTTTATAAATGAAAAATTTTCAAATCATATTTTTAAACTTAAGAAAGCACTTTACGGTTTGAGACAATCTCCTCGAGCTTGGTATGACCGTTCAAAAAAATTTCTTTTGGATTTGGGTTTTAAAATGGGAGAAGTTGATTCCACATTATTCGTTAAGTATTCGAACAATGATATAATTTTAGTTCAAATATATGTTGATGATATCATTTTCGGTGCTACTAACTTTGCTCTTTGCGAAGAGTTTTCTAATGTGATGAAGGATCAACTTGAGATGAGCCACATGGGTGAGCTCAAATATTTCTTAGATCTCCAAATTCGCCAAATGAACGATGCAATCTTCATCCACCAAACGAAGTACACGGTGGAGTTGCTAAAGCGATTTGGAATGGAGAATGCCTCCAGGAAGAAGACTCCAATGAGCACTACTACACATCTTGATAAAGATGCGGGCGGAAAAGATGTAGACATTCGTCTATATCGAGGTATGATAGGTAGTTTACTATATCGTACCGCAAGTAGGCCCGATATTATGTTTGTCGTATGTGTTTGTGCTCGTTATCAGTCTCAACCTAAGGAGTCACACTTAGTAGCGGTAAAACGTATTTTCCGTTATTTAAGTTACACACTTGATTTTGGATTACTTTATCCAAAATCTAGCACGTATGAGTTAATCTCATATAGTGACGCAGATTATGCGGGATGCAAATCCGACAGGAAAAGTACTAGTGGCACTTGCCATTTTATAGGAAATTCTCTTGTCTCTTGGTTTTCCAAGAAGCAGAATTCTGTATCACTTTCAACCACCGAGGCGGAATATATTGCTGCCGATGCCGTGTGTGCTCAAGTTCTTTGGATGAGACACACACTTAAGGACTTTGGTATAAACTGTGATACTTACCCTATTATGGTGGACAACCAAAGTGCAATTTGTCTCTCTAAGAACCCGGTACACCATTCCCGTTCTAAACACATAGATGTCCGACACCATTTCTTAGATGATCATATTGCTAAAAAGGATATCATATTGGTGTACGTTGAAACCTAGAAGCAAATCGCCGATATTTTCACGAAACCCCTAAAGGAAGACTCCTTTGTGTGGTTACGTCTAGAATTGGGGATTATGGGTGAATCCGAGATTTAGGATTCATGTTATGTTCAATAATCTTGCATGCTATTCAATTCTTTATATTTGCTTATGCTAGATTAATTGAAATTTTCTGGATTTTTTGTTGAATTTTTGGAATTTTCGCTCGATTTGTTCGTAAACGTCAAATTTCAGATTTTCGATGTTTAATGGGGTAGTATAATGATTAATGAGAGTTGTATGATGTTTCGTCCAAGTGCGATTAGGAGAGAACTCAAAATTTCAATTTCTAAAATTTTTGAACTCTGTTAGTCGGTTCATGTTCATTGACCGACCGACTAGATCATCATCTAGTCGGTCAGTGAATGAACTCAGACCGAGTAACTCATGCCCTAAATTTGGCTTCAGTTACTGTTTGCAACTAGTCGGTTCAAGCTCATTGACCGACCGACTAGATCGCCATCTAGTCGGTCAATGCTTGAAATGTGACCGACTAATTGCTCAGGGACAGTTGCGACTTTTGCTCTTCCAATCGACTTATACTCAATCCCGACCGACTTATTTTCATTCTAGTCGGTTCATCTCTCTCTCTCAACCAAAACCCCCATGTGCCCGTTCGACTTCCTCCTCTCCCGTCGTCGTTTCCGGCCATCTCTCCGACCAACTCCGGCCGGGGATCTCTCTCCTCCTCCTCCTAGGGTAAATCCCTCTCTCTCCCATCTCCTCTAGGGTTTGTTTCCTGTGATTAGGGTTAGGGTTTCTTAGATTTTAGCTCTTAGGGTTTCGGCTAGGGTTGATCTTTAGGGTTATCTCGTTTGATTGTGTCGTGTCTTGTCTCGCTGATGGCAAGAACACGAATTCCGATCGATCCCTCTGGTCCATCGCCTATGACTGTCGATTCGCCACCCTCGGACCCCCCATAACCCAAACGAACCCCACCCAAACGCCGATCGAATACCACCCAACCTTCTTCGTCTTCGCCTCCTCTTAAGCGTAAGAGGACGTCGATATCGAAGCCCCGAGCCCAATCTCAGCCCAAGCCCAAGCCAGCTTCATTCCGTGCCCCTACACCTCCTGATTCCGACACGGAATACATACCCGAGACCGAGACCCATAGGGATCCTTCACCCCCTCCTAGGGAACCCACGTCTAGCTCTCGACCCCGTACTTCCTCGCGTCAGCCTAAAGGAAAGGGTCCGATGCCGGTTGGTGGAGTCGATAGCTCGTTGTGTCGTGATGACCCTATGTGTCTCGCGGCTAACAACCGTATCAAACACTGCCCGCTGCTTCTGGAGCATTTCGTACAGTTTTCAGACTTCCCATGCCTAGCTGATCTTCTGTCGTCTTCCGGTCTTATCGATTACCTTCGATATGACCCTAAGGCAAATCCTCACCCTTACCCTCGTCTGGTCAAACTCTTCTATGCCAACCGTGTCCGGGGTCAGTATGACGAGACCCACTCGATTGAGACTACTGTCTTGGGGACATCGATTGTCCTCACGGCAGAAATCTTAGGAAGTTGATCGGTTGCTCGTCGTCTGGCCTCCTCCCTTCCGATATTTCCGTCGATGACTTCTCTTCCCTCGATCAGGTCATTCTTTCTGAGATCTTTCACGAGATTCCTCCTGCCATGATTGGCGTGCCATCTAAGTCTTGCTTGATCTTGAAGTCTAGGTCCTTAACTTGATCTTGAAGTCGTGCTTACTTACTAAGTACGGGTCCTCTTCTTTGCCTTCCCAGCCATTCCTGAAGCTCATCTATTCCATCTTCATGGGGAGCGAGATTAACTTGGCTTGGATCATACTCGATAAGATGGATTCTTTCGAGTGTATCTGAAAGTCCACGAAGTCTGCTCATATCCCATATCCGTGCCTTCTGACACTTGTCTTTCGCCACTTTCGTGTCACTTTGCCTCCTGATGATGAGCGTCCTCTCGGTCCCCCTCTGAATGCGATGGCCGTCAAGAAGTCTCTTGCGGCGCTCCGTCACGTTCAGAGGATGACCCCCTCTGCTTCAGCGTCTGCTTCAGCCTAAGCTGCTCCTGCTCCCTCTACCACTCTTGACGAGCTCGCATGTTCAGTGAGACGTATGGAGTCTCGTTATGCTCGTACTGAGGAGATACTTGCTCGTATCGCCTCTCGTTTGGGCATTGAGATCCCTCCGTCAGTCTCTGACGAGGAGGAGTTGGATGAGGAGAAGATTGAGGAGCTTGTTCGTGTTGCTGCTCGTGCCCCTACGGGCACTTCTGGTGCTGCTGCTTCAGCTGCTGGTGACCCCAAGAGCACACCTATTGCCACCGTTCCTGCGGTGGATACTACGACTGGTGCTCCCGAGGCCACTACCGTCGCTCCCGTGGACACTTCAGCTGATCCGGTGACCACTACTCCTGCTGCAGAGCCTGCTGCTACTGGAGATCCTCCCTCAGCCTCCTGAGCTTCTCTGAGGACTCTCTTGATGCACTTTGGATGATAGATCTTATTAGTGAGAGTGTGGGTTAGGATAGTGTGGGTGGTTATGATTTTTGGATCATGTTGATGTATTTTGATGTATCCCTGATGTATTTTGATGGATATGTATGTTTTGTGATACTCCGATGTCTTGTGTGATATTTTGATGTATTTTGTGCACCGATCGTTGGATCGCTTTTATATTTGTTGTCGATGTATCATTTTGATGTACTCATGCTTTATATATATATATATATATATATATATATATATATATATATATACACACACACACACACATCAATGTTGACATTTCACTCTCTTGTGCACAGTATATATTTTTTATGCCTCTGATGTTCGATTTCGTCGCTCGACGATAATACTTGGTTAAATAGAATTCATTTTATGGAAACATAGAATTTTTTTTCCATGCACTAAATTAACCAAGAATGTTGATATTAGAGAGTATATTCCATAACTCAATTCGTAAAATTAATTTGAGTTTTGATGATTTTATTTATCGATTTTCGACTTTGGTCTCATTGACACGCTTTGATTTAATTCGAATTTTCCTTTGGTGTCATTTGGACCGTGGTCGTATTCTACGACTCCCGTGCTTTTATTTGAAGCTATTGTTGTTGTCGTTGATCTCCTCCCACTCTTTTTGCTAATGCCAAAGGGGGAGAGATATAATAATGACGATGTGCTAAATGATAATTTAAAGCATTTTTCCAAGAATCTAATTTGATATGTTAGATTCAGGGGGAGTTAAGATATATAAATGGATTTTCAAATCCGATATTTCAATAATCGATTCTCATTTTATATACTTTACTCGTCTGCTTGATGCGTATTATTATTATTCATTTTGGAATTAATGTGTCATCAATGCAGGGGGAGTATGCAAATTACATTTGAATCATTATTTTTTATTATTATTTATGTTGGTTTGTCATCACCAAAAAGGGGGAGAATGTTGGATATTGGACTCCCTAGATTTGGTTTTGGATGATGAACAAACATAAATATATCGTGAACTAACAATTTGTGAGCGCAGTTATGGAGATCGTCGCCTAATTCATATGAACATCCATAGCGACGTCTCGAGACTTCTCAAAGCGTGTGATCGTATGCCTAAAGCTTCGTTGAAGCTTTTGGACCATTTTAGAAGTCATGAAGATTCGGATCGAAGCTTTCGAAGACGGTTCGTCATGTTTTATTTATAGTCTTTTAGCTTCGTTCTGTAGAATGTTAAGCCTTGAGTAGGTCTTACATTTTAATCTTCATAACACTCCTATCTTAGACATAGGATCTTAGTAGAAGTCCATACGAACTTTCCTGAAGCTTCGCGCTTCGGTTCGGGACTTTTTGTGCATGTTAGTTGGTTCAAGAAGAAGAACCAACCGACGAGATGGTGATCTAGTCGGTCGGCAAAGCTTCTTGGACCGACTAGTTTGCCTTCTCAATTCTAAGCTCTTTACTGTTTACAGTTAGTCGGTCTACGTTGACTCACCGACCGACTAGTTTATGAACTAGTCGGTCAGTGATGCTTCTTAGACCGACTAGTTGAGCTTTCCATGTACATGCCAAGTTACTGTTTATCGTTAGTCGGTCTATGTACATTTGGCGACCGACTAGTTAGTGAACTAGTCGGTCAACATTTGTTCTTGGACCGACTAAATCAATTTGTACTCAGACTATTTGTTTTATCTCTTAGTCGGTCTAAGTTCACTCACCGACCGACTAGTTGTGAAACTAGTCGGTTGGCAAGTGTTCTTTGACCGACTAGTTCTGTTAGTCTGAACTTTGACCTATTCACGGTTCACCACTTAGTCGGTTCATGCTGTTTGACCGATCGACTAGTTGATGAACTAGTCGGTCAGTGGTTGTTCTTTGACCGACTAGTTTGGTTCAGAATAGAGCCGTTGGAACTTTAATTGAAACGTTTTTCTCTCTCTCTTTCCTCTAACCTATAAATACTTGGTGTGCTGTATTCATTGCACTCAAGGCTGATATTAAGAGAAGTTTAGAGTTCAAAGAGAAAGCATTCATTCCTCATTCAAAGCTCTTTCATTCCAATCTTGAATCTCTTCTCACTCTTATTTCAAAAGAGAGATTCATTGATTGTGAGCCTTCCAAGCCAAGTGCTTGATCCTAGGTCACCAACAATATCATAGCTCTCCATAGCTGATCTACATCTTGGAGCTAGGGTTTGGTGCCTCCTCATCTTTCCCAAAATCATCTTTGCCCTAGTTCGTAAGTTTACTCAAGGCATTGGTATTTTGTGGTAAGAACTTTCATTTCATTTTACATTGATATTGTAAGTGATTAACTCTCGGTTGTGAGAGTTTGTTTGTGATCACGGGTTGTGGGAGTCACAATTTTCATTTGTGTATGATTTGACTTGTGAAGGTTTTTCACAAGTATTTCATAGTGGAAATCTTGAGTTAGGGTTTCTAACTCAAGTATCCGGAGGGGATCCGGATGGTTGGGATGTAGGATCACCGGGAACAAGTCGGGGAGACTTGGGTGGATCCGAACCCAGTAATATTGCTTGTTTGTGATTGTCTTTTTTGTTGTCATATTTACATTTCCGCATTTCCGCATTAATTGGTATTAGTTTTCAAGATAATTAGGAATTATCCTCTTAATTATTTTAAAGTACTATTCACCCCCCTCTAGTACTTGTACAGTAGCTTAGCAGGGCATTACATTTGGTATTAGAGCCAAGTCTATAGCTATGTCTGCCAACGACAACAAGACCGTTCATCCACCTTCCGACTATAGCACCTTCAAGAATCGTGAAGGAGCTTCTTCGGTGATGGAAGGACACTCCTCAACGAGGCCTCCCTTCTTCAACGGTACCAACTACGGGTACTGGAAATGCCGGATGGAAACTTTCCTCCGGAGTGCTTCATTATGGAGGTCCACGATGAAGGAGTATGTCGAGCCCGCCGAAGAAGATTTCGAGAAATGCACTACCGCGGAGGTCGCCGCGGAGGTAACCAATGCCAAGGCAATGAACGCCTTGCAATGCGCTTTGGAGCCCGAGGATTTCAATAAGATATGCACATGTAAGAGTGCATATCAAATATGGAACTCCCTCCTCATCTTGCATGAAGGAACGAGTAGGGTAAGAGACTCTAAACTCGTTGTAGTTAATAAAGATTACGATTTATTTCATATGCTACAGGGTGAGAAGATGAAGGAGTACTATGCTCGCTTCGTCGACATCACAAACGAGTTGGAGGCTCTCGGTAAGACCTACACCCAAAAGGAGAAAGTCTCGAAGATCATCGATGGACTTCCTTCTAGTTGGGAGAAATGTACCTTCGCCATCGAGGAAGGTAATGATATGAAAACCTATACCGTTGTTCAACTAATTGGTACCTTGATGTCTTATGAGGTACGCAAGGATAGCAAGTTGAAGTTGCAGGAAAAGATGAAGTCCTACCTAAAGCAAGACGAGCCAAATAAGAAGGCTATTGCTTTCAAGGCCGCTCCATCAACTTCCACATCGACCGATGATGAAAACTCAAAAGACGAGTTGGACTTGGAGTCCATGGCTCTCATGGCAAAGAAGTTCAACCGGTTCTTCCGGAAAGGTAACTTCAAAAACAAATCGAAGTTTAATTCTTCTAACGCCTCCTCTCCTTTGTGTTTCAAATGCAACAAGCCAGGACACATGAAAGCAGATTGTCCTCAAAACAAGCACAAGGAGAAGTGGATGGTACCGAAGTTCGACAAGTCCAAGAAGTACAAGAAAGGGTACAAAAAGGGGCTTGTCGGGACATTCACCGACTCCGAAGATTCCTCTAGCGGAGAGTCGGATGATGAGCAAGTGGAGCAAGCACACATGTGCTTCATGGCTAGAGAGGAGCAAGATAAAGATTCCTCTTCCGATGATAGCGATAACGAAGGCGATGAGGTAACCATGGATGACCTTAGAAATGCTAATGAGCAATTATGGTCTAAATACACTAAATTAGTAAATAGGTATACTAAAGTAAAAGATGTTTTAGCTAGCATCCAAACCTCACCTAAAACTATCATCATCAACAACGACATCCAAACTTCCGACTAGTTTGCCTTCTCAATTCTAAGCTCTTTACTGTTTACAGTTAGTCGGTCTACGTTGACTCACCGACCGACTAGTTTGTGAACTAGTCGGTCAGTGATGCTTCTTAGACTGACTAGTTGAGCTTTCCCTGTACATGCCAAGTTATTGTTTATCTTTAGTCGGTCTATGTACATTTGGCGACCGACTAGTTAATGAACTAGTCGGTCAACATTTGTTCTTGGACCGATTAAATCAATTTATACTCAGACTATTTGTTTTATCTCTTATTCGTTCTAAGTTCACTCACCGACCGACTAGTTGTGAAACTAGTCGGTTGGCAAGTGTTCTTTGACCGACTAGTTCTGTTAGTCTAAACTTCGACCTATTCATTGTTCACACTTAGTCAGTTCATGATGTTTGACCGACCGACTAGTTAATGAACTAGTCGGTCAGTGGTTGTTCTTTGACCGACTAGTTTGGTTCAGAATAGAGCCGTTGGAACTTTAATTGAAATGTTTTTTTCTCTCTCTCTCTCTTTCCTCTAACCTATAAATACTTGGTGTGCTGCATTCATTGCACTCAAGGCTGATATTAAGAGAAGTTTAGAGTTCAAAGAGAAAGCATTCATTCCTCATTCAAAGCTCTTTCATTCCAATCTTGAATCTCTTCTCACTCTTATTTCAAAAGAGAGATTCATTGATTGTGAGCCTTCCAAGCCAAGTGCTTGATCCTAGGTCACCAACAACCTCATAGCTCTCCATAGCTGATCTACATCTTGGAGCTAGGGTTTGGTGCCTCCTCATCTTCCCCAAAATCATCTTTGCCCTAATTCGTAAGTTTACTCAAGGCATATATATTTTGTGGTAAGAACTTTCATTTTATTTTACATTGATATTGTAAGTGATTAACTCTCGGTTGTGAGAGTTTGTTTGTGATCCCGGGTTGTGGGAGTCACAATTTTCATTTGTGTATGATTTGACTTGTGAAGGTTTTTCACAAGTATTTCATAGTGGAAATCTTGAGTTAGGGTTTCTAACTCAAGTATTCGGAGGGGATCCTGGTGGTTGGGACGTAGGATCACCAGGAACAAGTCGGGGAGACTTGGGTGGATCCAAACCCAGTAATATTGCTTGTTTGCGATTGTCTTCTTTGTTGTCATATTTACATTTCCGCATTTCTGCATTAATTGGTAGAGTTTGCAAGATAATTAGGAATTATCCTCTTAATTATTTTAAAGTACTATTCACCCCCCCCCCCCCCCCTCTAGTACTTGTGCAGTAGCTTAGCAGGGCATTACAGAAATCACCCAGTCGACTGTATTTCCTTCAGCAGGCAACTGAAGAAAAGCCAGAGACTCCAAATGAGTCTTTGGAGAAAGTGAACCTATTGGGTTGGATTCTATGATAATCCAAAGGCTCACTAAGATGGTTAAATGCATATGCATGAATAAGTAAACCATCTAACAAGGCATTACATTAATCCTAGACTCAAAAGAGAGAGAAAGCAATAAAGTAAATTACATGGATTACAATGCTTTCCTTAGAGTCTATGTCTTCAATCTTGATGTCTTGTTTGCTCTCCATCAACTCCAAGCTTTGGCACTCCTTGAGTCCAAGCTTTGGCCCTTCTTAACTTGATGTCCATCCTTGCACCAAGTGATTAGTCTCCAAGAAAGATATTCTAGGAATGAAACTGTGAGACTAAAACATGAAAGTCATTAGCAACAACATAATGTTGTGATCATCATCAAAATAAGATTGGTATGAAACACCAATACTCAACTGTGCCGAAGGTGGCGACGTCGATCAGGTCGAGTGCACTTGGTCGAGTCGAGACGGGGGCATCGGTCGAGTCGGAGAAATAGGCAAGGGGGCACTGTGATTTGGGATTAGGGCTGCAGGCGAGTGAGATGTGGGAATTAAATAGGAGCGGCCCGACTTAAGTCACTCGGCCAAGTGACGATCGTCACTCGGTAGAGTGGCCCTAATATTAACATTTAAGGAATTTCGGCTGAGTCGAGCGACTCGGCCAAGTGGTTCGAGTCACTCGGTCGAGTGAGAAATAAAGACAGAGATTGGAATATTTGTGATTCTGTTACAGTCTCATACTTGGTCGAGTAGAATTAGTCACTTGGTCGAGTAGAATTAGTCACTCGGTCAAGTGAACTAATGACTCGGCCGAATAGATGGGCCTGTCAGAGAAAGATATTAGAGCTGTCTGATACATGGTGCACTCGGTCTAGTGACAAGTCACTCGGCCGAGTGGCCTAAAATTTACAGAGTGTGGTTTTTGGGACTTCCCTGTTTAGTGCGTCACTCGATTGAGTGAATTCTTCACTCGACCAAGTGAGAATCTCACTCGTCCAAGTAAGCTATCTGTTTTAGCTCTTTGCTCTCTGTTTTTCTCCGTCTTCTGTTTCTCCCTCTCCTATCAGTTTCTTATTTCCTTTATCGTTTAAGCACGTCCTCAGCACTGCTCTCCATCTCCATGGCTACCCTCCATTTGGATGAATTCCTCGTATCTTCTTCCGGTGATAAAAACGTTGCCCGTTGTTAGATTTTTCTAGACTCTTGACTCGCTAACCTAATAAAAACCAAAAACAAAAAAAACCAAATTTCAACTAAAAAGAGCTAAGATATAAACATCGGGTTGCCTTCCGACAAGCGCTTGTTTAAGGTCTTGAGCTCAACCCCTTATGATTTCACATTGAGCTCGTGATGTTTGGCGCATAGGAGATGCACGTGTCAAACTTTCTGAGGAGGCCGGTAGGATTCAGATGCTGCGCTTCTTCTTGCTTGGCCTCCTTTAAGTGTGCTTCCTCTCTAATGATGGCGAGGGATGACTCTCCCAAGCTTTAGTTCTTGGCTCCTTTGTCCTTTCTCGGCGGTGGTGAAGTATTTGCCGATGGCGTGTTCTTTCCTTGCTTCACCAAATAGAGCTTGCAGAGCTCTCTAATCCTCAAGACATCAGTGTCGTTCTCCTCTTCCTCAATTAAAGGATCCTGAGTATCTCCATTTAATGGTGCCTTTTTCAGAAATAAGCATTCCGGCAAGACTATCCGCGTGCAAAGCTCCAATGGAATATGACATGGCTTCATCGATGACCTCATCAAGTAGGTCTACATAGTCACTTTCCTCCAGCGAGGACCTATTCTTCATGGCGCACAGGGGATGGAACTCGACTTCGATATTTCCAATGTTTAGCGACAACGTTCCCTCTCTCACGACTACAATGACTCCGACAGTAGCTAAGAAGGGACGCCCAAGTATCAAAGATGTATCTCCCTCTTCTTTTACATCAATGATGACGAATTCGCATGGAACGCAAAGTCCTCCCGTTATTTGAAGCGGCACATTTTCAGCGATTCCCACAGGCCTAATGATATGCCCATCGGCGAGTTGAATCTTCATGTCGGTAGCTTTAAGGTTGGTCCCCGTATTGAGCTTCTTGAACATGGTGAGTGGCATTGGGCTCACGCTCGCACCCAAATCTACCAAAGCCTTTAGTAGGGGGACTCCGCCAAGTGTGCACGGAATTATAATGCTTCCGGGATCCTTTACTTTCTTCGACATCTTGTCTTCGTTAACGAACCAAGTACCTTGTTCGACAAGCATTACCTTCTTCGTTCGTTTCCTTCCCGTAATCATATCTTTAAGGAACTTCACATACGTCACGATTTCAATAATAGCATTAAGAAATGGGATGTTCAAGCTTATACCTCTTAAGTACTCCAGAAATCGAGCAAACTTTTTCTCCAATTTGGCCTTTGCCAACTATTATAGGAATGGAACCGGTGGCACATATATCCTCTCCTTCTGGGGCTCATCAACTTCAGATATTTCCTCATTGTTTGTCGCCGTTGTGGGGCTTTCCAATTCAATTTTTCCCTCTTTCTCAACCGGAAATTCATCCCTTGGGTTTCTAGTTTGAACCATGGCAAGAGTAATATTGTCACGACCCCCTCCATGGCATACGCAGGAGGCAGGGTACGCGACGAAAACTGAAACGTATCTGTAGGTCCACTGCGCATTGGTGGGAATAGTACATGTAGTATTCGACAAACAGCCAACTAACAAACACAGAACGACACAGAGTCAAAGAGAAATACTGAAAGCCAAACACTGAACAATTTCACATACATCTCAAACATTCCATTGCATAAATTCATATAGTACAAGTATCTCTCACCCCAAAAGAAAATCCAAAGTACACATAGTTCTCTCCTCACCCCTCACCACCCAACCTAAGCTCCAATTCCCAACAACATCTCTCCAACCTCAACCTCCAGCTCCATCTACCATCTCCAAGAACCACACCTGAAATAGTCAACGGGGGCATGTCAACGCGTGACCTAGTAGGAATGCCAACTCCCTCTAGTATGCTATTATGAAAATACAACTATTCTACATGCATTCATTATTCAACAATGGTATGAATGCCATAAGACATGTTATGATAACATAACGGAATGAACATAAAAGTATACATGAAAGCTACAATAAGTGACATGATATAGGACAATGTGAATGTAACATAACTTAAACATAAAGGCAAAGAAAGGAATACATTTACACAATTTAACAATCCCATGAAAGAAAGGAACAACGGATACAACAGACAAAGTGTATAACGAGGGCATACGACATAAAAGAGCTACAAGTAAAGAACACACTAGTAGACAACATTTACCAATGCTACAGAAGTAATGAAGTTATCGAGTAGTGTTTTGGACCCTAAGTGTGGGTAGACCCTCTTGGGACTGGACCTCACCCCCAGTTGGGGTGAAACAGGCAAACTCCCCAAGACATGCTCTTACTAAAGGAGCCATGTTTTTCCCTTATTTCCGCTTCACATTTCTCCAATTCTCCTCATTTCTGCCACTCCCCGCCACTCGGACAAGAACAGGAGGGCCACCAACCACCACAACTGTCCGGCCCCTTATGTTTTCCCCACAACTTAGTGTCCCCCAATCCCCGTGTCACCCTCCTTTAAGAGGACTTAATCCTTTATTAACATTTCACTTAAAATTAACGTGTAACAAAAGGAATCACATAACAACCACCATTTTCACCTCCTCTCATTCCAACACATATAACTTTTCCAACCACAATATGTGCCCCATAATTATCACTTCCAACACATATAACTCCAACACATATACTTTTACAACTTCACCCTTGATTGGAACAATATGAAAGGCAATCCTTAGCCACACTTTGTTGTTTCCATTCTCTCCTTTTACATAGCCAACAACACATAAATCAACAAGGAATCAATTAAGTGCTTTCATATTCAACATGAAATTAATTAAGCATGAGCCAACAACACATATGCCAACATCCCTTAATCCAACATGGAATTAGTAAAACAAAAAGCAAGATGGCATCTTGACTTCATGTATGAATTCCAACAAACTCATGGTGGCATAATGACAACTTCATTAAATCAATTGGTACAACATGGAACTAATGACAAATTTCATACTTAACTTCATTTAAACATTCCCATAAACACTTGGTAGGCATGAACTACAACACATAGCAATTGAATCCAATTGAAACAACAAGAGTCTATTAGCATGAAAGTGATAGCATGAACCCATTAGCAACAAGAAACCCAAAGCAACATGAGACATTAGATTCATGACATGAAAAGGGATGCACTCCATAATTAAAGGTAATGCTTGGATGAATTTGAAGAATGATTCATAAGGAGATGGAATTCATGCTTCAAGTAACACTAATACACATGCATAATAGATGAAAATTTAGCATGAAGTCATAGTTATAGCATCTCTTAACATTCAGCTTGCTGGAAATTGCACAACAGTCAAGTAGAATGGAATTTTACTCCACATTTTTGTATGGAACATAATAATGCAATGTAAATGAAAGTTGTAGGTATGATATTTTTGGATTCACAGATACAATATCAGGCAAATATATAAAGTAAGTGATTTATGGTGAATTATTTGGTGAATTCTGTCAAATCTGTTTTCCAGAAAGATTTCAGATTCTGTCTTGATTACTGATTTTGGGCCTATTGTAGTCAGAATTTCGAAAATTATACACTGAGATGAAATTGTAGATAAACTTGTTTACTTTCCAACAAGACCAAGAACAGAAAATTCCATAGAGTGTGCAGCGAGTTATACCTGTTTTCGTAAAAGGTGTTCAATTTTGATTGAAACCAGACCGGTAGGCATATCCGAATTTTTATCAAATCATACAGTTAGAATTTTGTAAAATGATCTAAATGAAAGTTGTTTATAACTACGAGATACACAACATATAAAATTTTCAAAGCATTCCTAATAGCCAATTAAGCCTAGAACTTAGTCAAAATTTCAGCTTTTAAGGATAAAACTTTCAGCATCAAGAACAAAAGTGTTTCATGAAAATTAGTCATGTATTAAGCTCAAAATTAAACATGTACAAATTCTACAAATGACAACCAAATAGCATACTAGGGGAAATTGGATTCCTACCTCAATCCAAATGATGAGATCTTCTCTTCTTTTCTTTCTTTCTCTTCATCTATTTCTCCTTTATCTCTTCCTTTTGCTCCTTGGTTTTTCCTTAATTTCTTCCATTTCTTTTGTTTCTTTCTTCTTCTTTTTTGTGATGAAGCATTCAGCCAAAACGAAATGGGGGAGAAAACGAAATGAGAAAAATAAAGGGAGGAGAAAAAGAAGGTGTGTAGAGTGTAGAAGAATGAAAGTATTAATTTATTAAAAGATCTTTTCTTAAAATCCCATAATTTACAAGTTTGCCATTCCTCCCAATGGTTATTGTATTGACATGTGTCATGGTAGTAATAGCAGAAGATAAAATATCTAATTATTTATTTAATTAGTACTAATAAAATACAAGATCTCTTTAGAAAATATCTATTATAAGTCCCTTTATTTTCAAGTTTACCATTGCTCGAAGCCTATTCATAATTGCCCTCTAACTAGGAATCTTAATTACAATGATGCCAATGATGCCATTAGTATAAAATAGAAATACAATTGCCCCTACACTAACTCACTTCCTAACACTTAGCCTCTTCTAACTACAACCATAAGTACCAACATTCCAGTACTCATAAAAGGTAATAATACTAGTAAATAACATAACCATAACCATAATAATAATAAAACTATTACCACACTACAACACCATTAACACACTACACTACCTATTAAGGAAATCCAATAGTACTAGTAATAATATCTAACATTACTGCTACTACTAATAGCACATCCTTGTTACAAATCACATCATCACCACTAATAGACAATGCACTCATGTACTACATCAATACATACACTATATATTATACAAAAGATAAGCCCTAATATATATGGCGCTTTAAGCCATTACATTCTACCCATCTTAAAAATAAAGTCCGTCCTCGTACTTCCTAACTGAGGACAAAGCCTAGGGGGATCAGATATATACTGTAGGGTCAATCTATCCCAAGCATATACACACACGTTATCACATAAAGTCTCATACAACAATACCAACACGTACAGATATTCATATAATGATACATCTATCCAAACACCGGTGTAAGCGTATCCGCTTACAAACAGACATGCAATCGTATACATCTTACGTATATAAATCAACCATACAACTCTAATACACCTAGGGCATGCCCACTCATACCTGAGTGGAACACAAAGATCCGCACATGGATCTACATAATCAGCATGTACATATACACCACATATTACAAATACAAATAGCATGCTATATTTATACATCGCCTAGAGCTCAATCAACCATATAGTTCTATGATACATACTACTTATAGGCTACCATACATTAACACAGAGAAACATGCACCTCTATACTCAGACATACAATCATGTATGTCTCCTAGCATCCATCCAACATTCACAGATATATCATCACACTAGGTCTACCATATTAACATCAATACACATTGATAACCATACAAAACTACCTTCATCCATATACATGTGTAAGCGTACCAGCTTACAATATACATGTATCATATACTCATCACTTATATCCACTCATAACACTAATACATATACACACATTCATGGGCGGAACTCAAGGATTCACGCATGCATCTGCACACACTACATGTGCATAAATCACATACAGTATATAGCCACTACACAGTACATCTAAACACTACCTGCACCTCAATTATGTATATTACTCAATTTCACACACTATTCATAAGTTAACCATTCATTGACACACACAATTCAAACACAATCACATAGTCATATAATCATTCGTACATATATTACAATCATATGCCCATGAGTATATCATCCCAATATACTCAGCAAGCCATATTACACACTTATAGAACTAAAGATGTAATGCATACATACCTACACAAATAAATATGTATATACATTCATACAAAATCAACACTCGAATTAAAACCCTCTGGATTCTATACCTCAAGCTTCTGATATCTGGTCCTATCCTAAGGCTGGACTCCACCCACCTTAGGTTTCAACAACTCACACACGAACACTACACGTACTATTCCGTATACAAACGCAGTGCGATGACCTGCATGGGCTACCACCAGTCACAACCCCCTCCCTGGGATACGCAGGGAGGCAGGATACATGACGAGAACTGAAACGTATCTGCAGGTCCACTGCGCATTGCTGAGAATAGTATATGTAGTATTCGACAAACAGCCAACTAACAAACACAGAACGACACAGAGTCGTAGAGAAATACTGAAAGCCAAACACTGAACAATTTCACATACATCTTAAACATTCTATTGCATCAATTCATATATTACAATCATCTCTCACCCCAAAAGAAAATCCAAAGTACACGTAGCTCTCTTCTCACCCCTTACCACCCAACCCAAGCTCCAACTCCCAACAATATCTCTCCAACCTCAACCTCCAGCTCCATCTGCCATCTCCAAGAATCACACCCGAACTAGTCAACGGGGACACGTCAACGTGTGACCCAGTAGGAATGCCAACTCCCTCTAGTATGCTATTATGAAAATGCAACTATTCTACATGCATTTATTATTCAACAATGGTATGTATGCCGTAAGACATGATATGATAACATAACGGAATGAACATAAAGGTATACATGAAAGCTACAATAAATGACATGATATAGCACAATGCAAATGTAACATAACTTAAACATAAAGACAAGGAAAGGAATACATGTACACAATTTAACAATCCCATGAAAGAAAGGAACAACAGATACAACAGACAATGAGTATAACGAGGGCATACGACATAAAAGAGCTACAAGTAAAGAACACACTAGTAGACAACATTTACCAATGCTACAGAATTAATGAAGTTATCGAGTAGTGTTTTGGACCCTAAGTAGTGGGTAGACCCTCTTGGAACTGGACCTCACCCCTGTTGAGCATTGGTGTTTCATACCAATCTTATTTTGATGATGATCACAACATTATGTTGTTGCTAATGACTCTCATGTTTTAGTCTCACAGCTTCATTTCTAGAATATCTTTCTTGGAGACTAAACACTTGGTGTAAGGATGGACATCAAGTGGAGAAGGGCCAAAGCTTGTACTCAAGGGGTGCCAAAGCTTGGAGATGATGGAGAGCATCAAGGCATCGTGATGGAAGACTTAGACTCTAAGGAAAGTAATTTAATCTATGTAATATTTCTTTTATTGCTTTCTCTCTCATTTGAGTCTAGGTTAATGTAATGCCTTGATAGATGACGTACTCATTCATGCATATGCATCTAGCCATCTTAGTGAGCCTTAGGATTATCATAGAATCCAATCCAATAGGGTCATCTTGACCAAAGACTCATTTGGAGTCTATGGCTTTCCATCAGTCGCCTGCTGAAGGATTTACAGTCGACTGTGTGATTTCCAGTCGCCTGTCGATCCTTCTACAGTCAACTGATATGCACTGCTCAAGTCAACATTTCCATTGAATCTACTTGAGATTTACGCAACAGTCGACTGCTACACAGTTTACAGTCGCTTGTATATTTACAGTCGTCTGTAGATTGGTCAACAGTCGTCTGAGTAGCGTAAGTGCAATCTCTGCCTCTTTCTATTTTCTCCATCTCCTGCAGCAGACGACTGATGAAGGCTTTACAGTCGCCTGACTATTTTACAGTCGATTGTATTATTAACATCAATCACCTATATGCTTATCTGAAGAAAGAGTGCAGCTCTTTGTTTTATTCCATCCTCTGCAGCAGTCGCCTGCTGATGGTTTTACAGGCGCTTGTCCTGTTTACAGTCGACTGTCCTGGCTCAGATTATAGCTGTTGGATATTTTCTAGCCGTTGATCAGTCGACTGGCTTTTGATCATCAGTCGACTGTCGGTGTCGTTTTGTTTCTAGCCATTGCAGCATTGTGCCTTTGGCTGTTTTCTTGGGTTTTGGGGTTTGATATATGGTTCATATATATATATATGGGTGTGCTGACTTCTCTAGAACTTCTTGATGCAATTGCAAATCATAAGAGTTTAATAATCCACTCTCAAACTCTCTCATTCCCCTCTTTGGGCTCTCATTCCACGTCATGCATTGAAGTCCAGCTCAAGGGAAATCATCCAAGTGCTCTCAAGCCAATCTCAACACTTGGAGATCCTCTTCCATGCCTTGCATTCATCTATGAGTAAGCATCTCAAGGAATAGGTAAGAGTATTTATTTTACTTGGTGATTCTTGTAACACTAATTCTCTTTGTGGGAATTAGTCTTTCTCTCTTTGTAGGAGTTTATCTCTTTGTGGGATTAGTATATTCTCTTAGTAGGAATAACTCTCTTTGTGGAAGTAACTCTCTTTGTGGGAGTTTGGTGTCCTAGTGTAGGGCTAACCCTAATTCTCTGAGTGGAAGTTAGTAATTCTCTAAGTGGGAGTTTGACCCCTGTGTAGGGTTGGTTGGGTCCTTGTGTAGGGCAAAATCCTCTTGGTGGTGTATCTCCTTGTGAGATTTGTATTCACTTCTCTTTGTGGGATTATAGTGAATATTGGTGTGGCTGAACGTACCCAAGTTTTGGAGAACAGGGTAAAATCTTGTGTTTGCATTTGGATTGATTGTGTCATTTATTTCCTCTTGCATTTATTATTCCGCATTCGCAAGTTTAATTTTAAAAGGACAATTTTATTGCCATTATACTATTCACCCCCCTCTAGGGTGTTGTTGTTAGTATTACAAGGGTAAGGCGATCCTTACAATTGGTATCAGAGCGAGGTTATAGCATACTGCAACAATGGCATTCAACGCTTCATCTGTGTCTCATGAAGAAGGTCATTTAACCGTTCGACCCCTGCTCTTCAACGGAACCAATTACCCAAGTTGGAAGATCGGAATGATGATCTACATGGAGGGTCAAGACCTATGGGACATCACAGAGGTGCCATTTGAGAAGCCCACTACACATGCGGCTTCAAGGACAAAGGCGGAGAAGGACTCGATCAAGTTCAATGCGAGGGCTATGAATGCATTCCATTGCACTCTCTCAGCAAATAAGTTCAACCGCATCTCCATGTGTAAAACAGTCAACGAAATTTGGCGCCCCGCTTCCCAAAAGACACCGGAAGCGAGAACGTTACGCGATCCGCATGAACTGTAGCGTTGAAGCTTGAGTCCAAAAAGCGTGGTGAAAACAATAATAAAAGTAGGTCCTTGCATTGCATTTCAGAACAATATGATGCATTCCAAAGTAAAGCCACATCCAGAAAAGTGTCCAACAAGAAATAAAACGAAAAGCCACAGCTGGGCCAAAGTACAACGAAAGGAACATACACAAGCAAAGTACTAAAATTAAACTAATGAAAACAGCAACGAGTAGGTCTAGTCCTCCGCAGGGAAGGACTCGGCGTCAACGACGAACTCCTGGCTCGCTAAGTCAGGCGTCTCCAAAGGATCCTCATGAGACTCCGGCTCGAGATCTGACATACACTCAAAAAGACATGAATGTATGTCAGCAAGATCTGCAAGTAATGGTCAGAAACCAAGGCAAAGTGTGCATATAATATAAATTTAGAAATGACAATTATTTGCATATAAGGTGTCCACAACAACATTTTAAGGGATGATAGTTTAACAACAAAGTAAAATTAAACAACCCTTGCATGGCAGTTCTAAGCAGGTAGAAGTAAAGTAATGACATTTATTTTGTTGGTACGGCAATTTGTAATTTCATGTCCGTGTCTTCTATTCACTCCTAGGGTTCCCGCCTTTAAGACGTGATGAGTAAGTCATTCTTCTCACGGGGGGTATAATCGTGATTGATACTAACCAGCCGTATAAACGGTGTTCTTGAAGACATGACCCCTACATACGCTTAGTGGCCGTTCAACCCTAACCCCACCCAAAAGTTTGCCAAAACACGAACCGGCCTAGTCGACTCACACGACATCACGAAAGTCATGATTTCGCCTTTAAGGCACACGAATTCATGATGTCACTCTCTTTATTGTCCAAACAAGATGTGCATAACTTTAAGTTGTTCATATAGCTAAGTCCGTAACATTTACACTATTTAAAAAGAATGTCGTACAGGTGGTTTTATTAAACACATTACAGAAAGTAATTTTCTTTATGATGTTTGAAGTTAAAGCATAGAAAATTATATGTCCACGCATCACATTTTTAGTCTAGAACATTATAATGATAACTTCATGTGTCATTTCACGTGCCATTTTCAAGTTATACAGGTTTGAACAAAAATGACATTTTAAACATTAAACTTCGGAAATTCACCATTATTCACACACTTGCCTGTTTTTGGCGTTCTTGGTGTCGCCGGAAACATCTCGACGAGTACTATGCTACGGTGATGACGGTTCATTGGTTTGATAAAACACCAATTCAGGTTAAACTGTTTTCGATCATAACAGCGTTATAAAAAGCTCCTACGACGTCTAATCATTCAATTTTATTAGGTCTTCTAAATTACGGTGTGGGTTATGAGTTATAGATAGGGGTACTAACCGTTACGCAGCGAGTGGGGGCAGCGACAGCGATACGTGCGATGTCTATGGTCAGGAACTTGTCGTGTCAGCGAGGAAACGGTGGACAGCGGTGTCTGGAGGTTCTGCAGGTGGTTGCGAGGATCTCCGGGGATCTGCAGGGTACGAGAGGAGCAAGGGCCTATCGGCGGCAGCAACAGCTGCAGCAACGTAGCGGCGTGCGCATGGAGGATCGGAACGGCGATTGCGTGCGCGAGGAAGACGGCCTGGCATCGGATCTGGGCGTGTACGAGGGAGGAGGTGTTGTTTGTCGGCGGTCAGGGGTCTTGGTGCGGCGCTGGACGCAGGTCAGAGGGGAGGAGGTCGCTGCCTCGAGGAGGTGCTAGCATCCGTGTTGCGGGGGAGGAAGAGGGCGCAGTTGTGTAACGATCTGTATTTTCAGATACTTTTGAGTGGAGATCTATTGATGTATGTCTTCTATTATTAACTTTTGATGTCTAACTCTATTGATTATACGTATAGTTATTTATTATAGTGTGATAATGTTTGAGGTTTAAAATTCAAATGGTTTAATAATTTCAAATATTTTCAAATTCAAATTCGATTGTTTTTCCTTTTATATCTTAATTAAGATTATAACTAATTTAGAAGTTTTCCCCATTTTAAAACCCATTTAATCCCTCCCTATTAATTCTAATTTTCAAACTTTCCTTTTTCTATTGCTCTTAATTCCTTAAATCAATAGTATTTAACATTAATATTAAAAACACTTCCCCTTTTAACTTTTCCCCTAATAACTATAATTAAAAACAAAATTTCCTAAAACTATTTTCCTTTCAACCTTAACCCACAGTAGGCCACTCATGCACGCAACCAGAAGCAACCCAAACTCTTAGAATCAAACCCATGCTTTATTATTATTATTATTTTCCTACCCTATAGGACTATACCCCTTCGTACAACGGCAGGCTACCCTAAAAACCCCAAGCCATCATCTCTTTTACAAACCCTAGGCAACCCTGTTGCAATAAACCCATACCCATTGTACTGTACTCAGGCTCCCTCTTATTTTTATAAAACCCTACAAGCTTCGTACAAGCCCTACCCTCCCTCTAAAACACAAGAGCAGGCAACCAACCCTATTTCTATAACATACAAACCCTATAATTCCTTTTATGTGAAATAAAAACCTGAGGCTAAAACCCCAAGGCCTCTAGTCCCCTACACGTTCTGTGCTTTTCCCAAATCCCACACCTGAGTTTAATAAGGAGGAAACATAAAACCCTAAGCTATCAACCTACTCTCTATATAAATAAAAAACCCTAGCCTTTTTCTTTCCCACCCTACAACAGCTAGCCGCCGCCTGCTATCTCCCTTCTCCCCCATGCAACCAAGTGACGCAGCTTTCTTCTCCTTCGCATCACAGCCCACGCCTCACCCGTGGCCTCTCTTCTTCTCCACGGCAGACCCAACGGCGGCCTCCCCTCAACGCCAGCGCAGCCCGCCCTCTCGACAACAACCCCACGCCCAGGCGAGCTCGTGGCATCTCCCTCCCTTCCGCCACCGCCCTAGCAACTCGCTGCTGCTCCTCCTCCTCCACCGGCGGAGCAACCCAGAGCCCAAATTCCCCTGTCGCGCCTCCCTCCGTGCGCACGATAGCCCGAACTCCCCCTCGCACGCCCAGACCTCGCTAACCCGCGACCTCCTCTTCATATCACGCCTGGCAACGCGCGGACTCGAACACCCCTTCCACCTCCTCGTTGCTACACACCCCACGGCCTCGTAAATGACCAGATCTCCTCCTCCGCGTGCTTGAACTCAGCCCGGGGTTCTCCTCTACCCCACACACGCGTATAATGTCGTTACGGCCTTCATGCTTACCGTTAGCCTCAGATCTGACGTCGATGACCCCGGGGATTCACTGAAATCCTCGCTACTACCTGTAGAGTCCACAGACGCCGCTGTCTGTCGACTTCCTCGCTGCCGCGACGAGTTCGAACCTTGGACGTCGAAGTTTCAGAACCGTACCCGTCACCGTTGCCGTTGTCGTCATCTGATCCCTCGCTGCACTTCAGGTCAGTAGATCTACCCCTAAAAACTCTTAACCCACAACGTAAAGTAGAGAACTTAATAAAACCGGGTGATTAGACGCCGTAGGAGCTTGTTGTAAATCTGTTCTGATCGAAAAACGTCTATTCTGATTTCATGTTTTCTCAAACCAGCAAACTGTCTCCTCCGTACATAGTATTCGTCAAGACGTTTCCAACGACACCAGGAATGTCAAAAACAGGCAAGTATACGAATTTATATGAATTTTTGAAGTTTCGAAGCTTTTGCCTCTCTTTCATGTATTGTCGTATAACTTGAAAACTAGACGTGAAATGACGTGAGAAAATGACACTATGACGATCAGGACAAAATTTGTGATCCATCGGTATATCATATGATATACCTTAATTTTAAACAAATAAGAGAAAAAATGCCTTCTGTAGCAAGTTCAATAAACGCACGTGTTCGTTATTATTTTAAGAATGCGATAAATTTGTTCAACCCACTTCTACTGTGTAGAACTGTCACAATAATGTAATGATATTGATAATGGTAAAATTCTGTGAGTCTTGATATGTCTAACAAATTGAGACATCGTGAAAATCATGCGCCTCGAAGGCGGTATCGTGAATTCGTGATGTCGTGTGAGTCGACTAGGCCGGATCGTGTTCCGGCAAACTTTTGGGTGGGGTTAGGGTTGAGCGGCCACTGGGCGTATGAAGGGTACTCTCCTCAAGAGCACCACCCGCACGCGGTGGGTTAGCGTCAATCACGGTAAGCCCCCGTGAGAGGAACGACCTTCTCATCACGACCTAAAGGCGAGAACCCTAGATAGATGTGAACTCTTGACATGAAAACTTGAAATGCTAACTTGGTCTCATGAAGATTGATATGCTACTGAACTCAGAGAAAAACCTTACTTTAATTCTTACAACTGCTTAGAACTACATGCTAGGGATGTTTACTTTTCGTTTCAGTATAAATGTCTTGTTAAATTGCTGCAGTCACTTCATTAAAAGATTTAATGCTTCTTGAATTCATATCTGTCGTATATCTTGTCTTGGGATGCTAACTCTTTCTTGCAGACCCCTAGCTGACATACATTCATGTTTTTGGATGTATGTCAGATTCTGAGCTTGAGTACCCAGAGGATCCGTTCGTGACGCCTGACTTAGAGAGCCAGAGTTCACCGTAGATGCTGAGCCGTTTTCTACGGAAGACTAGAGCTCCTTTTTCGTCACTACTTTGAGTTTTAGCTTTAGCACCTTGTAGTAGGATTAGTGTCTTGTTGTAGTTCTTTTGGCCATGCTGAGGCTTGTTGTTTAATTTCGTGTACGAACTTTAACTGTCTGGATGTGGCTTTTATCTATATATTTTTGTTGTTCTGATTTTTCTGATACGCAAATGCAAGGACCCCTTTTCTGTGCTTTTATCACAGACGCTTATTGAACTCGAGCTTCACCGCTCCAGTTCAAGCGGACCGCGTAACGCTCTCGCTTCCGGTGTCTTTTGTGAAGCGGGGTGTTATAGGTTTTAGTGGCGGCCCATGCAGGTCCTGCAACTGCGAAATTTAGAACAATGAGGACACTTTCATTAGCCAAAACATCCAGTATTAGTTCGTACGCAAAATTACTCGAATACCTCATCTCAGTACGATAGGAAACCCAATACCAGGATAATATGAATAGTTAGTTAAACGCTCGTGCTCGTTAGACTAGAGGCCTTGGGGTTTTAGCCTCAGGTTTTTATTTCACATAAAAGGAATTATAGGGTTTGTATGTTATAGAAATAGGGTTGGTTGCCTGCTCTTGTGTTTTAGAGGGAGGGTAGGGCTTGTACGAAGCTTGTAGGGTTTTATAAAAATAAGAGGGAGCCTGAGTACAGTACAATGGGTATGGGTTTATTGCAACAGGGTTGCCTAGGGTTTGTAAAAGAGATGATGGCTTGGGGTTTTTAGGGTAGCCTGCCGTTGTACGAAGGGGTATAGTCCTATAGGGTAGGAAAATAATAATAATAATAAAGCATGGGTTTGATTCTAAGAGTTTGGGTTGCTTCTGGTTGCGTGCATGTCGGGAGTCACCCTAGCGATTGGTCATTCAGCTCTGACCATATTAGAGTTTCGTTATTCGTTCACTTAGATTTATCGAATCTAGGGCCCAACCAGACGTAGTGATCATCACCGTGCAAGTCAAACCCGAGACACCTGCAAGGAGTAGACTATGAAGCGTAGGATTTTCCAGACCTATAGATAAGATCTCGATCGCGATCCTCAACGAACCCTTACCTCGGCTTTCCTATCGCAGCCTAGTACGTTGATGAACCTTAGCGATAAACCTTAGTCGACCCAATGATTATTTTTCCATGACTTTATTATTTTCTAATCATTGCACTTCCATATTAATGACCGTAGAAAGCCATCGTAGCGTATTCACGGAGTTACCTCTTAGTCGTCCTTACGTTTCGATCGTCGAACCTATTCCTTGTCCTCGATTCACATAATCTTTTCAGGTCCGCCCTCCTTAATCTTGAATTTCCCCATTGCAGATCCAGGGTCTCCTAAAAAGTATTTTCGATATTTCTTTTATTGAATTCTTTGCTAAGTTTAAGATCCTTTCGAAAACTTTGACTTAAATTTTCTACACCTAAACCCAATCTTGATTATGAAACTCTTTTGACACAATCTTTAGTTGCTATCTTATAGCAATATCCTAACGTATATCTTCCGCACTTCTATTTCACATAACCCTGTGTAGCTACTCTATTTTCCTCATGTAATAAACTTTAAAAAAAGACCTTTATTTCTATTTTGCTAGTTCAAAATATCATCTCCTTTTTCGCACTAGCATATTTCGAAACAGTCATTCATACAAACTTTTGAAATACTTTCTTAAGTTAAATAGAACTTCAAAATCATGTGTGTCAGTTTTATAATCATCGCCTTCATATATTTTAAGAAAAGAAAATTTCTCTTTTTACAAAACTATTTCCATTTACAAAACAATCACTACAACACAATGTACATATTACCCTTCACCTATTATTTGACTAATCATATTTTACGTTTTAACTTCTACCGTATACTCGCTGCTTTACGTAAGTTATAACAATATTATTATTTTTTACACATATCCTTATCTTCTTAATTATTTAATTATTCATAAATATTTTTGTCACCGAACCAAACTACTCTATTATCCATGCCACCTCTGGAACCGTCCAACACAACATTAATCAGTTGCATCATTCAACTCTGAATCCTACACTTGCTTAGTTATCACCTTAGAACTTATCACTGCCTAGTGAGACCTTTAGCTCTGATTGTGGTGTCGTTGTGGTGCATGTGAATAGATAGTGAACGTGGACCCGTGTGTGCGAATCTCTATATACCACCCATGTATGAGTGTGCTTACCCTTAGTATATTATTATGGTGTGATTGTCTATTGTGACGTTGCGCATGTACGGTAATTTGTGATATATATGTATATAGTCGAGTATAGACTAGTAAGTGTTATATTTATACTTATGCGAGTGATTGGCTATATCACTATGGGAATAGCTGTATTAGATTTAGTATTGGCTAGCTACTAGGAGTATATGTAACTTAGTCATACTTGTTAATGATTGTAATTGTATGCTAGTGCAGTGATACACATGTTAGGTGTAATGATAATAGGTGTACATATAGTGGTGTGAGCAGATTTATTATGTGATCTATATGTTAGTGTGTCTGGAGTGTGCTCGTGTGTATACGTGTATGTGGTTAATTATAATTATATATATTGTATGAATAAGTGTGTTTTATGTATAGAAGGATTATAATATTACCCCTACGGGATGATGATTGAGCATGTGTATACCAGGAGGTATGCATGGTCGTATGTTTGTGACTACATATATATGGATGTATGGAATAGTATGCTTGCCCTATATAAATTACCATGGTGGTGTGTACTGGTGTGTGTATGTATATGTTCTATATAGATACGAGATAGGCGTGTAGTAGTGTAAGTATGTATATGTATGTAAAGTGAACGTATGTATGGGTATTCGAAGGTGTGTGATATATGAGTAAGTGTATGCATATGGATGTATATGGTTTCATTATAGGTTATGTATGGCTGGGATAGAATGACATTTGTGTCTAAGTCCGCTCACCCCTGGGTCGACCTACTTAAGAAGACTGAGGACGGACTTGATCCTAAGGTGGGAAGATTACGATGACCCCAGGACTAGGAGTAAGGCTTATATAAATCTCCGTATGGTGTAAGATATTACGTGCATGTATATACATGTAGTGATTTGTATTATAATGTATATATGGTAATATGCGGTATATAAAGGTGGTTGTATGATAGAAGTGTTAATTGACTAAGAGTGATTATATTTATGTGTTAGCGGTATGTTTATGTGACGTGTAGTACTATATCATGGTAGATTGTGAGGGTATAAATGTACGGTATTACTTTGCATATTGATAATTGTGTGAGTGTGCCAAGTGATGGCGCACTTACAACTAGTAAATTGATGTGGTGGTGTATTAAAGTGTTACTAATTGCCCGAGTATATTATTGGATGGATTGTACTTATAGGATGGTATTATATTAAACGTGTTATGTTAATACGTAATTAGTAATGTATGTATACTATTAGCATGGACGTTGATTAATACTATCAGCGGTAATACTATTGGTATTGATATTAGTATTAGGAATTCTATTTGGATATGGCATGATGGTTATTTATGGTGTGTATGCTTTAGAAGACGAAATGCGAGAGCGTTACCCTTATTTGTTCCATGCCCGTTAGTTGATTGAATTCCGGGGACGGAATGCTTTTAAGGTGGATAGAATGTAACGATCTGTATTTTCAGATACTTTTGAGTGGAGATCTATTGATGTATGTCTTCTATTATTAACTTTTGATGTCTAACTCTATTGATTATACGTATAGTTATTTATTATAGTGTTATAATGTTTGAGGTTTAAAATTCAAATGGTTTAATAATTTCAAATATTTTCAAATTCAAATTCGATTGTTTTTCCTTTTATATCTTAATTAAGATTATAACTAATTTAGAAGTTTTCCCCATTTTAAAACCCATTTAATCCCTCCCTATTAATTCTAATTTTCAAACTTTCCTTTTTCTATTACTCTTAATTCCTTAAATCAATAGTATTTAACATTAATATTAAAAACACTTCCCCTTTTAACTTTTCCCCTAATAACTATAATTAAAAACAAAATTTCCTAAAACTATTTTCCTTTCAACCTTAACCCACAGTAGGCCACTCATGCACGCAACCAGAAGCAACCCAAACTCTTAGAATCAAACCCATGCTTTATTATTATTATTATTTTCCTACCCTATAGGACTATACCCCTTCGTACAACGGCAGGTTACCCTAAAAACCCCAAGCCATCATCTCTTTTACAAACCCTAGGCAACCCTGTTGCTATAAACCCATACCCATTGTACTGTACTCAGGCTCCCTCTTATTTTTATAAAACCCTACAAGCTTCGTACAAGCCCTACCCTCCCTCTAAAACACAAGAGCAGGCAACCAACCCTATTTCTATAACATACAAACCCTATAATTCCTTTTATGTGAAATAAAAACCTGAGGCTAAAACCCCAAGGCCTCTAGTCCCCTACACGTTCTGTGCTTTTCCCAAATCCCACACCTGAGTTTAATAAGGAGGAAACATAAAACCCTAAGCTATCAACCTACTCTCTATATAAATAAAAAACCCTAGCCTTTTTCTTTCCCACCCTACAACAGCTAGCCGCCGCCTGCTATCTCCCTTCTCCCCCATGCAACCAAGTGCCGCAGCTTTCTTCTCCTTCGCATCACAGCCCACGCCTCACCCGTGGCCTCTCTTCTTCTCCACGGCAGACCCAACGGCGGCCTCCCCTCAACGCCAGCGCAGCCCGCCCTCTCGACAACAACCCCACGCCCAGGCAAGCTCGTGGCATCTCCCTCCCTTCCGCCACCGCCCTAGCAACTCGCTGCTGCTCCTCCTCCTCCACCGACGGAGCAACCCAGAGCCCAAAGTCCCATGTCGCGCCTCCCTCCGTGCGCACGACAGCCCGAACTACCCCTCACTTGCCCAGACCTCGCTAACCCGCGGCCTCCTCTTCATATCACGCCCGGCAACGCGCGGACCCAAACACCCCTTCCACCTCCTCACTGCTACACACCCCACGGCCTCGCAAACGACCAGATCCCCTCCTCCGCGTGCGTGAACTCAACCCGGGGGTTCTCCTCTACCCCACACATGTGTACAATGTCGTTACGACCTTCATGTTCTCCGTTAGCCTCAGATCTGACATCGACGACCCCGGTGATTCGCTGAAATCCTCGCTAATACCTGCAGAATCCGCAGACGCCGCTGTCTGTTGACTTCCTCATTACCGCGACGAGTTCGAACCTTGGACGTCGAAGTTTCAGAACCGTACGCGTCGCCGTTGCCGTTGCCGTCATCCGATCCCTCGCTGCACTTCAGGTCAGTAGATATACCCCTAAAAAACTCTTAACCCATACCGTAAAGTAGAGAACTTAATAAAACCGGGTGATTAGACGTCGTAGGAGCTTGTTGTAAATCTGTTCTGATCGAAAAACGTCTATTCTGATTTCATGTTTTGTCAAACCAGCGAACCGTCTCCTCCGTAGCATAGTATTCGTCAAGACGTTTCCAACGACACCAGGAACGTCAAAAACAGGCAAGTATACGAATTGATATGAATTTTTGAAGTTTCGAAGCTTTTACGTCACTTTCATGTATTGTCGTATAACTTGAAAACTAGACGTGAGAAAATGACACCATGACGATCAGGACAAAATTTGTGATCCATCGGTATATCATATGATATACCTTAATTTTAAACAAATAAGAGAAAAAAATGCCTTCTGTAGCAAGTTCAATAAACTCACGTGTTCGTTATTATTTTAAGAATGCGATAAATTTGTTCAACCCACTTCTGCTGTGTAGAACTGTCACAATAATGTAATGATATTGATAACGGTAAAATTCTGTGAGTCTTGATATGTCTAACAAATTGAGACATCGTGAAAATCGTGCGCCTCGAAGGCGGTATCGTGAATTCGTGATGTCGTGTGAGTTGACTAGGCCGGCTCGTGTTCCGGCAAACTTTTGGGTGGGGTTAGGGTTGAGCGGCCACTGGGCGTATGAAGGGTACTCTCCTCAAGAGCACCACCCACACGCGGTGGGTTAGAGTCAATCACGGTAAGCCCCCGTGAGAGGAACGACCTTCTCATCACAACCTAAAGGCGAGAACCTTAGATAGATGTGAACTCTTGACATGAAAACTTGAAATGCTAACTTGGTCTCATGAAGATTGATATGCTACTGAACTCAGAGAAAAACCTTACTTTAATTCTTACAACTGCTTAGAACTACATGCTAGGGATGTTTACTTTTCGTTTCAGTATAAATGTCTTGTTAAATTGCTGCAGTCACTTCATTAAAAGATTTAATGCTTCTTGAATTCATATCTGTCGTATATCTTGTCTTGGGATGCCAACTCTTTCTTGCAGACCCCTAGCTGACATACATTCATGTTTTTGGATGTATGTCAGATTCTGAGCTTGAGTACCCAGAGGATCTGTTCGTGACGCCTGACTTAGAGAGCCAGAGTTCACCGTAGATGCCGAGCCATTTTCTGCGGAAGACTAGAGCTCCTTTTTCGTCACTACTTTGAGTTTTAGCTTTAGTACCTTGTAGTAGGATTAGTGTCTTGTTGTAGTTCTTTTGGTCATGTTGAGGCTTGTTGTTTAATTTCGTGTATGAACTTTAACTCTCTGGATGTGGCTTTTATCTATATATTTTTGTTGTTCTGATTGTTCTGATACGCAAATGCAAGGACCCCTTTTCTGTGCTTTTATCACAGACGCTTATTGAACTCGAGCTTCACCGCTCCAGTTCAAGCAGACCGCGTAACGCTCTCGCTTCCGGTGTCTTTTGGGAAGCGGGGCGTTACAAGTTGGCTGTAGGGAGTGTATGGGGCTGGTGAGCTGTGAGGGAGGAAGAGGGCATTCCTGCGATCTGCAGGAAACTAGAGGGTTGTGCGACGTTGGGTTGTCATCGTGCGTGAGGGAAGAAGCGCCGTTGGGTTAGTCGTGCATGGAGAAGAGGACTGTGCGGCTGCTGTCCTTGGGCTAGAGAAAAAGAAATAGGGTTTTTAATGTACAGAAATAGGGTATAGGTTACTAGGATATATATATATATATATATATATATATATATATATATATATATATATATAGAATAGGGTGAGGGCAGTACGTGATTTGTAAGCCTGGGATCTAGCATGGAAAGGGTTGTTCTCTTATAGCTTTTGTAGGATAGGGTTGATCCTATTGCTCACATATGGAACGAGCCACACACACACACACACACACACACACAGAGAGAGAGAGAGAGAGAGAGAGAGAGAGAATGTAACGTGGGAAGATGGGATTGCGTGAAGATGGGAGGTTGTTGGCTGGAACGTGGGATATGGGGCTCTGTTAGGATAGATTAGGATTTTATTAACAGATTGATTTCTACAGTATTGGATTCGATTCTAATTAAAAGAATTTGAAATTCGAGTTGTTTGTTTCTCTCTTTTTTTATTTTTATAAGGATTGATTTCAAAAAGATTCCACATTCTTATTCAAACCGTGGGATTATTAATGATTTGAGTTTTTTTTTAAATTATTACAAACTTATTAATGATTTGATTATTTATTAGTTAAGAATGATAATAGTATAAATAATGAGATTATTACAAACTTATCCTTCGGCATCCAAAAAAATTATAATCAAGATACCTGAGCGATCTCACCTCCGAGAGGGTCGTGAAAACAAGGTTCGGTCGCGCGTCCGGACTAAGGAAAAAGATAATAAAGGCCAAACACGAAAATACACCAACGAAACAACATACGTACAAAAAATACACGACCGAAAAGTGGTCGTTATATCCTACCCACCTTACAGAAAATTCCGCCCTCGGAATTTCAAACACCTACTAGTCGGGAAACAAATACGGGTAGTGATCTCTCATCTCTTCTTCTCTCTCCCTTGTGGACTCTCCTGGCGAGTCGTGCCTCCACATCACTCTAACAAGATCGACATTCTTGTTCCTGAGTGTCCTCTGAGCCTGTCAAGAATCTGCACTGGCTGCTGGTCATATGTCAGATCAGGACGGACGGTGATCTCAGAGTAGTCCACAGCGCGAGATGGGTCACTGATATACCGACGAAGCTGAGACACATAGAAGACATCGTGAACTCCCTCCAACGAGGGAGGAAAGGCTAAACGGTAGGCTACCTCGCCAACTCTCTCCAGAACATCGAAGGATCCGATGTATCTCGGGCTGAGCTTACCGCGCTTCCCAAAGCGAATCACTCCTCGATTCGGAGAAATATTCAGGAATACGTGGTCTCCCGGCTGAAACTCCATAGGACACCGTTTAGCATCAGCCCAATGCTTATTACTGTCCTGAGCAATCTGAAGCTTGTCCCTGATATCTCGAACAACGTCCACTGCTTCGACAATCATCTCTGGTCCCAAAAGCTCTCTGTCTCCGATGTCATCCCATCTCAGTGGCGATCGACATTTCCTCCCGTAGAGAGCAGAAAATGGTACCATGCCAATGCTCGCCTGGTAGCTGTTGTTGTAGGAGAACTCTACCAGGTGTAGATGATCCTCCCATGAACCCTTGAAGTCTAGTATGCAAGCTCTCAGCATATCCTCCAAAATCTGAATGGTCCGCTCTGACTGGCCATCCGTCTGCGGGTGATACGCAATGCTGAACTTCAGAATGGTACCCAGATTGGTCTGCAGACTCTTCCAGAACTGAGACGTAAACCTCATATCGCGATAGGATACAATGCTCACAGGGACTCCATGCAAGCGCACGATCTCCTACACAACATATTTCACGTCACTATTGGTACTAGAAAGAGAAATACGAAGGGATGAGTTAGATCAATACCTCCATATATTTCCTTGTCAGTATCTCCGTGGATTGTCCTACTCGGAACGGTATGAAGTGCGCAGACTTGGTCAATCGATCAACGATGACCCAGATTGCATAATTCTGCTTGGTGCTCCGAGGTAAACCAGTCACGAAGTCCACCGTGATGTGCTGCCATTTCCACTCCGAAATAGGCAGAGGTTGTAGTAGTATGCAATGATGCTCAGCCTTCACTTGCTGACACACGAGGCACTTGGCAACGCTTCGTGCCACACTTCTCTTCATCCCGTGCCACCAGAAATTGTGAAGAAGATCCTTGTACATCTTCGTACCTCCAGGATGAATGGAATAAGGCGAACTGTGAGCCTCATTCATCAACTCCTATCTGATATCTCCTGCGGGTACGTAGATCCGACTGCCATATCTCAAAGATCTATCCTCATGAATCAGAAAATCCGTCCGAAGTCCTGCTTCGACCTGCTTTCTGATCTTCATCAACTTAGCATCTCCAGCCTGAGTAGTCTTTATCCGATTAACAATCGTCGACTGAATCTGCATGTTCATCAACGACGAAGTGACTCCCGGGAGGACAGCTTCAACGTCCATCCCTCACAGATCCTGCTGCAATCTCCACTAAGCTGTGAGAATCATCACTTCAGGCAATCGATTTAAGGCATCCGGTACGACGTTCACCTTCCCTGGGTGATACTGAAGATCAATGTCATAGTCTGTCATCAATTCCAACCATCTGCGATGTCTCATATTCAACTCCTTCTGAGTGAATATATATTTCAAAATTTTGTGATCAGTGAAGATTTTCACTTTCTCACTCAGTAAGAAATGTCGCCAGATCTTCAAAGCAAAGACGACAGCGGCTAGCTCTAGATCGTGGGTCGGATAGTTCTTCCCATGGACCTTCAACTGTCGCGAAGCATAAGCGACCACATGATTATGTTGGTGTAGAACACATCCAAGTCCCTTGCCAGATGCGTTGCAGAAAATCTCAAAGCCTCCGCTCCTATCCGAAATAGCCAAGACCGGTGCAGTAGCCAATCTCTCCTTCAAAATAGATAAAGCCTGCTCACAAGAACCTGACCAACTGAACTTAACATCCTTCCTCGTCAATCTCGTCATCAGCTCAGCAATCCTCGAGAAATCCTTGATAAATCTACTGTAGTATCCAGCCAATCCGAGGAAACTCCTGATGTCCGAAGCTGATCACAGTGTAGGCCATTCACTGACTGCTCTGACCTTCTCCGGATCCACTGACATGCCAGCTCCTGATACTACATGTCCAAGAAATGCAACTCTGTCCAGACAGAACTCGCATTTGCTATACTTGGCATATAGTCTATGATGGCGGAGCGTCTCTAATACCATCCTCAAATGCTCGACATGCTCTTCTTCGCTCTTCGAGTACACCAGAATGTCGTCTATGAAGATCACC
Source organism: Scilla litardierei (assembly GCA_030789695.1). Taxonomy (NCBI): domain Eukaryota; kingdom Viridiplantae; phylum Streptophyta; class Magnoliopsida; order Asparagales; family Asparagaceae; genus Scilla; species Scilla litardierei. Next base: position 60,735,539 of record CM061131.1, read on the forward strand.
ACGAACTTATCAAGGTAGTCATAAAAGATAATGTTCATAAGATTCATGAACACAGCAGGAGCATTGGTCACACCGAACGGCATGACAATGAACTCATAGTGCTCGTACTTGGTCCGAAAAGCTATCTTGGGCACATCATCCTTCTTGACTCTGACTTGATGGTATCCGCTCCGGAGGTCCAACTTCGAAAATACCTTCGATCCACCAAGTTGATCGAAGATGTCATCAATACGGGGCAGCAGATACTTGTTCTTCACAGTGATGTGGTTCAGCTCCCGATAGTCAAATCACATCCTTCTCGATCCATTCTTCTTCTTCACCAACAAGACGGTGCACCCCAGGGAGACACGCTGGGATGAATGAAACCCTTCTGCAGTAGCTCATCCAACTGCTTCCTTAGCTCCTCTAGCTCGGCAGAGGCCATACGGTACGGCGCCTTCGAAATCGGCTGAGCTCCAGCATAAGATCAATGCCGAACTCCAACGCTCGATCGGGCGGCAATTCAGAAATGTCTTCTGGGAAGACGTCCTCGAAATCTCGCACTACCATTGGCTTCTCCGGTTCTACTATCATGGATGCAACAGTCAATCTGACAGGTCCAAGCAAACGTCCTCCGTTGACAAACTCGAACACTGGGTGGTCAGGAATTTCGAACACCACTTTCTTCCGGTGACAGTCGATCGCGACATGAAAAGCTCCTAACCAGTCAATGCTGAGAATTGCATTGAAATTAGGTAGATAGTGGACAATGAATTCATCATACAATTCGTGTCCACTAATCACCAACGAGCACGGTCTACATCCCAATGAAACCTTCACTACATCGTTCCCAGTTGTAATGTTCCAACACTTGGGAAGTGTGTAGGTGGGTATCGAGTGTTTGGCTACGAACTTCCGAGATAATATGCACATGGAAGCCCCAGAGTCGAACAAGGTCAAGGCCGGGTGGGAGGAAACTATGATAACACCTAAGGGTAACAAGCAACTTCATCAAACAAGGAACTAACTAATAAAACATAAATGCACAAAAGGAAAGACTAGTTTAGATGTTACCTGCAATCACGTCATCATCAGCTTCAGCCTCAACGGCTATCATAGTGAAAACTCGACGCTTCGACGGGTTGGCCTGCTGAAAGGCTCGATCCTGTAGAGCCAGAGGTGGTCCGCGCTGTCTAGGTGCATGTGTTGTCCATTGATCGGGTCCAGGTGCTCCAGTAGGTGTAGGTCAGGTACTGCAGGGATAGTCTCTAGCAGTGTGAGCAGACGATCCATAGATCAAACATTGATTCAGCATGCTCATGTAGTCTTTCTTCACATGACCAAGCTTGCCACAGAAATGGTAAGTCAGCTCAGCTCGGTTAGGGACAGGTGCAGCTGGCTTCTTGAACTGGGTGGTCTGAACAGGACGAACACCAGGCCTAGGTGCACTCCTCAGTAGCTCCATCGGGCGCTTGCCCGCCTGATGTGCTTTCTTGTGATTAGTGACCTGCTCATACTTCTTCGTAGCTATCAGGACCTGCACATGAGTGATGAATGTGCTCCTGGACAAGACACTCTGTATGTCTAGGTCCAAGCCCTGTAGGAAACGATGTGCACAATCCTCCATGTCTGCTACCAGGGTGGGGGAGAATCGACTCAGCATAGTAAATTCAGCCTCATACTCGTCGACTGTCATGGTGCCCTGCTCCAGGTTGATGAAGCGCTGCATCATCTCCCTCTTCATAGCCTTCGGTAAGTACTGGGTGTCAAACCTCTGACGAAAAGTCACCCATGGCACCGGTTTGATCAGCCTAGTCTCATCCGCATCCCACCAGTGACTGGCATTATCCGTCAGCTGCTTCTTGGCAAGGTCCACCCAATCATTCGGATTGACTCGGGCAAGACCCAAGTTATCCGCAGTGCTGCGAAGCCATTCCTCGGCCGCTAGTGGGCCCTCTCGCCCAGAGAAGCCCTTCGGATGCATCTCTCGGAACTGCTTGGCTAAATGCTCATAGCGAGGCTGTGGAGCAGCTGGTGCAGCCTGACTTCCCTGCTGGACCAGATGGTGTTGAACCTCCAGCATCTCTCTCATAACACCAAGCATCTCGCGGATGTCATCATCTCCACCTCTAGCAGCTCTGGGTCTATGACGGGTGATACGTCTTCCCGTCATTCTGAGACAAGAAAAATTTCGAGTTATTCTCGTGTACACAATTATTCCAGATGTTTGGATATGATACCATCCTTATTGTTCTGAATTGTCACAAATGCGGACCTGCATGGGCCACCACTAAAACCTGTAACGCCCCGCTTTCCAAAAGACACCGGAAGCGAGAACGTTATGCGGTCCGCATGAATTGCAGCGGTGAAGCTCCAGTCTAATAAGCGTGGTGAAAACAATAATAAAAGCATGTCCTTGCATTGCATTTCAGAACAATATGATGCATTCCAAAGTAAAGCCACATCCAGAAAAGTGTCCAACAAGAAATAAAACGAAAATCCACAGCTGGGCCAAAGTACAACGAAAGGAATGTACACAAGAAAAGTACCGAAAGTAAACTAATGAAAATAGCAACGGGTAGGTCTAGTCCTCCGTAGGGAAGGACTTGGTGCCAACGGCGAACTCCTGGCTTGCTAAGTCAGGCGTCTCCAAAGGATCATCCTGAGACTCAGGCTCGAGATCTGACATACATTCAAAAAGACATAAATGTATGTTAGCAAGGTCTGCAAGCAAAGGTCAGAAACCAAGGCAAAGTATGCATATAATATGAATTTAGAAATGACAATTATTTGCATATAAGGTGTCCACAACAACATTTTAAGGGATGACAGCTTAACAGCAAAGTAAAATTAAACAACCCTAGCATGGTAGTTCTAAGCAGGTAGAAGAAAAGTAATGACATTTATTTTGTTGGCATGGCAATTTGTAATTTCATGTCCGTGTCTTCTATTCACTCCTAGGGTTTCTGCCTTTAAGACTTGATGAGTAAGTCATTCTTCTCATGGGGGTATAATCGTGATTGATACTAACCCGCCGTATAGACGGTGCTCTTGAAGACATGACCCCTACATACGCTTAGTGGCCGTTCAACCCTAACTCCACCCAAAAGTTTGCTGGAACACGAGCTGGCCTAGTCGACTCACACGACATCACGAAAGTCATGATTTCGCCTTTAAAGCGCACGAATTCACGATGTCACTCTCTTTATTGTCCAAACAAGATATGCATAACTTTAAGTTGTCCATATAGCTCAGTCCGTAACATTTACATTATTTAAAAATAATGTCGTACAGGTGGTTTTATTAAACACGTTACAGAAAGTAATTTTCTTTATGATGTTTGAAGTTAAAGCATAGCAAATTATATGTCCACGCGTCACATTTTTAGTCTAGAACATTATAATGATAACTTCATGCGTCATTTCACATGCCATTTTTAAGTTATACAGGTTTGAACAAAAACGACGTTTTAAACATTAAACTTCAGAAATTCACCATTATTCACACACTTGCCTGTTTTTGGCGTTCTTGGTATCACCGGAAACGTCTCGACGAGTACTACGCTACGGTGATAATGGTTCGCTGATTTGATAAAACATCAATTCAGATTAAACTATTTTCGATCATAACAGTGTTATAAAAAGTGTAATGCCCTGCTAAGCTACTGCACAAATAATAGAGGGGGGGTGAATAGTACTTTAAAATAATTAAGAGGCTAATTCCTAATTACCTTGCAAACTCTACCAATTATTGCGGAAATGCGGAATAGTAAATAATCGATAACAAATAAACAATCGCAAACAAATGATATTACTGGGTTCGGATCCATCCAAGTCTCCCCGACTTGTTCCCGGTGATCCTACGTCCCAACCACCCGGATCACTTCCGGATACTTGAGTTAGAAACCCTAACTCAAGATTTCCACTATGAAATACTTGTGAAAAACCTTCACAAGTCAAATCATACACAAATGAAACTTGTGACTCCCACAACCTGGGATCACAAACACACTCTCACAACCGAGAGCGAATCACTTACAATATCAAAGTAAATTGAAATGAAATGCTTACCACAAAATACCTATGCCTTGAGTAAACTTACGAATTAGGGCAAAGATGATTTTGAGGAAGATGAAGAGGCACCAAACCCTAGCTCCAAGTAGATGACCAGCAATGGAGAGCTATGAGGTTGATGGTGACCTAGGATCAAGCACTTGTCTTGGAAGGCTCACAATCAATGAATCTCTCTTTTGAAATAAGAGTGAGAAGAGATTCAAGATTGGAATGAATGAGCTTTGAATGAGAGGGAATGATTTCTCTTTGATCTCTAAACTTGTCTTATATCAGCCTTGAGTGCAATGAATGCAGCTCAACAAGTATAATAGGTTAGAGGAGAGAGAGAGAGAGAGAGAGAGAGAAACGTTTCAATTAAAGCTCCAACGGCTCTATTCTGAACCAAACTAGTCGGTCAAATAACAACCACCGACCGACTAGTTCATCAACTAGTCGGTCGGTCAATCAACATGAACCGACTAACTGGTGAACAGAGAATAGGTCGAAGTTCAGACTTAAGGAACTAGTCGATCAAAGCACACTTGCCGACCGACTAGTTTCACAACTAGTCGGTCGGTGAGCTAACTTAGACCGACTAAGAGATAAAACACAAAGTCTGAGTACAAATTGAATTAGTCGGTCTAAGAACAAAAGTTGACCGACTAGTTCATCAACTAGTCGGTCGCCAAATGTACATGGACCGACTAACGACAAACAGTAACTATGCATGTACAGTAGAAGCTCAACTAGTCGGTCAAAGAAGCATCACTGACCGACTAGTTCATGTTGGATCTTGTGGATGGCAAACAACACTAGAAGAGGGGTTGAATAGTGTTGTATAAAGATAAAAACTTTTTCGTTCTTTAATCAATCAACACAAAAACAAAACCTTCTAATGTTGCCTAAGAAACCAAGTAGAGTGATCTACACTTGGTTCTTAATCAACAATATAATTTAAAGTGCACAGCGAATATTCACAGCAGGTAGTCGACTCCTTATGAGCAGTAGTCGACTCCCAGAGTATATGTTAGAACAAATAAGATTACAGATATAAATCTCAGCGTATAGAAATAGGATTGATATTTGCTGTAGATAGAATAAATGCAAAGATAATCAAACACAGAAAATGCAAGCGCAAAGACAAGGATTTTTATCCTGGTTCCCCGCAACCCGGGTACGTCCAGTCCCCGACCAATCCGGTACGAGATTTCCACTATCTGCCTTAGCAAATACAAGCACCTAACTTCACTCGTTAGGATTTCCAACGACCTAGCCTTGACCAGGATTTCCGAACACAACACCTAGACTTGTCTAGGGTTTTCCCTTGCCTCACAAACCGAGGACTTTCCAACTGGCAACAACTAGACTTGTCTAGTGTTCTAACAATTAACACAATGAGAGATTTGTTCAATACTCTACAATAAATGATAGAGATTGAAAATACACCCGATTCTATAGCCAATCAAAAGATAGACAATTGTGCAGTGGCTTAATAGAATGATAGTCTAGATCACACAAAGATACGAGATAAGTTCTTTCTGATCTAGAGCTTTTTCAAAAATCCTTCGAATAAAATTAAAGAGAAATAATAGAGAGGATTTTGAAAAACAATTTAGCCAATAAAAATAATAATATGATCTTCAAAAAGAATTGAGAAAATATTGCAAGATCAAGAACTGAAATTAAACTGGCTAGAGAGAAAATTAGAGAGCTTTGATTCACGAGAGGTTTTACGAATTTTGATTTTCAATTGTTGTATTTTTCACAAAAGAATTAAGCTCTATTTATAGGGAAAACCTGAGATTTGAATTTCAAATTTCGTTTGACTTTTGTCCCAAAAATTTCGGAGTAAATTGCTCAAAAGATTTTAAAATTCAAATTCAAAACGTCTGAAAATTTCCAGCAGGTAGTCGACTCCCTCTATAGGTAGTCGACTCCCAGAGGAATCTAGGAAATTTTCATCCCTGAGAAGTAGTCGACTCCCAGAGGAGTTTTTCCTGTTGTTCTAGTCAAAAGTTGTAGTTAGCTCCAGGGTGCATGGAGTTTCACTACGAGAATTTATGAAGTGACTAGAAAATCTCTTTGAAAACTGTTTTGAAGATAGTTAAAATTTGTTTCAAAAACATTTGTGTGTGTGTGTGTGTTTGTCTATTTGATATGGCTTTGACAAATATCCTAAAAGACACGACACACTCACACTAGACTCTGAACATGTCTTCGGCAGTTTAGTCAACTTGATGAAGTGAAGATGAGCTTCTCTTTGAGCTTCTTGTTCTGTTTGAGCTTTGAGCTTCATCACTTGAGTTTAGCCATGTTCGTCTTTGTCGTGGAGTATTGATGCGTGCTTCTTGGAGTATTAGTAGAGCTTCATGAAATCTGTATACTTAAAGTGTAGTGTAGTTAGTACACTAAGCATTCATTTGGTGTGATCATCATCAAAATTACTTAGGGGTGGAATTCAATTTCCATCACTCTCCCCCTTTTTGATGATGACACCCAAATGCAAAATTTGAAACAAGACATGAATATGAATTGATATTTCAAGTATACTTACTACCCCTGTTTTGATGCGGTTCTCCCCCTGCATCGAAGCTATTAGAGGTACAATTCATATTTTTGCATTTCATATATTTTTCTCCCCCTTGTCATCAACAAAAAATATAACAGTAATTTCTACGAATCATTAAAAATAAGAGGAATTCAATTCCATATGCCTGCAATGGAGATGTTAGTTCATAGAACAACTATGTTTGGCATAGTAGATAACTTCATAGTAGCTAGCATCACACAATAAGAGTTATTACAAACCAGAGTTTAAAAGAACATTGTTTTTGAAAAGAGAACCATTGTTTTGAAAGAGAATTCCATGAGGCTAAGGGTTACCGCTGTTCTTTTTCAGTTCCTTGATCTCTTCAAGGATCATAACAAGCGTCTCCTCAGTCATCTTGTTGCTTTGCACTACGATTTCCTTGAGGTCGTCCACCTTTTGATTGAGATCTTCAAATCCTTTCTCCTGTGAGATCTTCAATTTTCCAATCTTTTTCAGGAGCATCTCCTGAAGTTCAAGGATGTAAGGAGGAACTTCTTCTTCTTCCTCGCCGCTTCCTTTTTCTTCTTCTTCACTTTCTTCATCAGAATCTGAAACGACAACCTTCTTACCTCGCCTTGAGGATGATGATCCTCTTTCGGTAGCGATTTGCTCTTCAGGGACATTCTCATCAAGGTCATGATGGAGATTCATTCTCCCAAGAGCATGAACATCAAAGACACGAGCAGGTTCTAGAATGGTTGTTTCATGATCCAAAGGCACGTTAAAGCTAATGAATAGAATGGTCAGATAGTGCCCATGAGAAAGAGTAGAGGAAGGTCTGTCAGATGAAGCTGAAAGTAGGATGGAATCCATGATGACTTTAGCCCAATTCACACGAATGTTACCAAGAATGGCATAGATGCATTTAGCTTGTTTTTCAGAAAGGATAGCATGACTCCCAGATTTTTGAGTAATGTTATACGACAGAATATTAGCTAAGATTCTCGCCGGATAGCGAAGATGGCTACAAGGAAGTTTGGTCTGAAAGTGTTTACCAGGCAGATACATTCTCTCTAGGATGTTCTCGTCAGTCATCTCAATTTTATCAAGGATCATACTAGAGTATGGGATTCCTAGGGCTTCACCTAGGGATTTTACAGTTATTGCCAGTTTGGTATCCAGAACCTTAGTAATGAAACAACTTTTTACGAGATCATAATCCATGTTTGCATAAAAAAGATGAAAAAGCCTAGGATAACACATATACACATTTTCAGAGGAGAACAAGTTCGCTAAGTTTTGGAAATCTAGTAGACTGTCAATACCGTAATTGATGACATCATGAAGTTTGACAAATCTTTCATGCAAGATTGGTTTCCTAGAAACTTTAACAAAATGTTCATAGGTAGTTGATTTGAAGAGATAGGGTAGAATGATTTCTTTTTCAGAGTCAACATCAGCAGTAGCAGTTTTTCTCTTCTTAGAGAAGGCTCCTTTGAAAGGCATCTAGATAGAGTAAATACAACAAAAAAAATATGTTTTTACACTACTAGATAACCATGAGAAGAAAAAAACAACTAAAGTTCATGATAGTAAAAAAAATTTACCTTGGGTAAATTTGAAGGAAGGAAAAAAAAATTCTCCAAAAGTCCAAGCTCCAAGATGAAAACCCAAGAGAGGAGAGGGGAAAAGGAGGTAGTCGGCTACCTCTAGGGTTTTCTTGGGGTTTTGTTTGAAGAGGTGATGAGATGAAGAGAAGTAAGAGCCATTAGATCTAGATTTGGGTGGCTAGGATGGGTTTTAGGTATTAGTGGGTAAGTTATCTTAACGGATCTTGACCCATTCACTCAAATAGAACCCAATAGGAGATAGTCAAAAAAGAGGCAACCCAGAATTTTACGCACTGGTAGTCGACTCCCTCCTGTAGGTAGTCGACTCCCTGCTGGGTAGAGTCGTTTTCTCATCCTGGAGAAAGCTTGGTCCAGGTTGAGCGAGAAAAAAAAATTTTAAGCAATAAAACACAATCATACATACAAACTTAACTTATTTCAATCCAAATAAATAATATATATATATATATATCTAAAATAAATGAAGGCATTCAGCCGTTTCGACTTCCTGAATTTTCTTCATTATTTTTCTCCTTTTTAGAGCACCTGAAAAAAAATAAGCGTTTATGGTACTCTTTGGTTTTGAGTCCGAGGAGTTAGTCTTTGGGAAACCAAACCCAATACGGTTTAGTTCCTTCATGAACAATATACTTATAATTTTTGTTAAAATGAATCTGTTGAACAAAGTTAGTAGCATACCTTTCTTTTTGCTGATCAGATAATCTTTTTGGTACACAGATGCTTAAAACATTATCATTAGTATGATGCATCCTAGTGTGCTTAACCCATTTCTTGGTATGATGTGAATCATAGCCAAGTCCGGTTTTGCTAGATGACAATTTTTGATTATCTATTATATTATCTAGCTTCCATTTTCCTTTATTGAAATTCTCAATAATTTTCATCGTAGCGTCGTATTTATTTTTGACGGATACGAGAAGATTATTCAGACTTTCAACCTTTTCATTTACTAGCAAAATATCCTTTTGTAAAAGATCATTTTTCTCTTTAAGAAGACTATTTTCTTTAATGACTTCTTCTTTTTCCTTAGTCTCTCTTTTAGCAATTCTAAGTGTTTTTCTATGTTCTTTAATGAGCTTTTCATGCATTTTGCATAGCTCTTTATATGCTCCCCTATAGTCCAAGTCTTCATCATCGCTTGACGATGACTCATTGTCGCTAGATGAATCATGATGTGAGCTTACCTTGGAGGATGTGGATGCCATGAAACACATGTGTGCCGTCTCTCTTCTTTCATCATTATCTTCGTCTGAGGATTCGTCGGATGAAGAATCGTCGCTCTGATCGAAGGCTGCATATGCTTCTTTCTTTGGTCGTCGAAACTTGTTTCTTGTATTGGTTCGTCTTTCATTATTCTCTTTGTTCTTCCCACGATCTCTGGAATCACGGTTGTTTCTTTCCAATGGACAATCTCTCTTGACATGCCCTGGTTTATTGCAACCAAAACAGATAATACCGTTAGTGGGTCTAAAAGATCGTTTTCCATACTTACTTGTGATGAACTCTTTAAAGTTCTTTGAGATGAACGCGATGTGATCTTCTTTGTCCGTGTAATCGGAATCTTCTTCTTGAGCTTTGAATGCAAGATTTTTCTTCTTTGGTTTTTCTTCGATTTTCTTGTCTTCTTCAAGCTCGATCTCATATGCCATGAGATTTCCCATCAGTTCTTCGATGGTGAGATCCTTTACATTGTGAGCTTCTCGAATGGCCGTGGTCTTTCCCTTCCATTCGGGTCGGAGGGATCTTAGTATCTTCATTACCTGTTCATACTCGGAAAGTTTCTTTCCTAGTCCTGCAAGCTCATTTGTAATGTTAGTAAAACGAGTATTCACATCGGTGATACTCTCTCCTTCTTCCATTTTAAAAGTTTCGAATTTTGAATGTAATACATTTATACGAGATTCTTTTACCTTTTCTGTACCTTCGTGACTTACCTGAAGAGTGTGCCAAATTTGATGTGCTGTCTCACATTGAGAGACTCGATTAAACTCATTTCTTGTAACAGCGCAAAACAAGGCATTCATTGCTTTTGCATTGAGATTAGCTTTCTTCTTGTCATCGATAGACCATTTTCCAAACTCAACGTCGGTGGGTGCGATGTACGGGACTTTGGTGATAGTCCATGCTTCAATGTCCAATGACTCTAGGTGAGTCTTCATTCGGATCTTCCAGCTGGCGTAGTTGGTTCCGTTGAATAGAGGTGGTCGCATAGTGTTCAGTCCTTCGGAGTGAAAAGATGTTGATGCCATCACTATTGTAGCCTCGCTCTGATACCAAGTGTTGGATCCTGTGGATGGCAAACAACACTAGAAGGGGGGTTGAATAGTGTTGTATAAAGATAAAAACTTTTTCGTTCTTTAATCAATCAACACAAAAACAAAACCTTCTAATATTGCCTAAGAAACCAAGTAGAGTGATCTACGCTTGGTTCTTATTCAACAATATAATTTAAAGTGCACAGCGAATATTCACAGCAGGTAGTCGACTCCTTATGAGCAGTAGTCGACTCCCAGAGTATATGTTAGAACAAATAAGATTACAGATATAAATCTCAGCGTATAGAAATAGGATTGATATTTGCTGTAGATAGAATAAATGCAAAGATAATCAAACACAGAAAATGCAAGCGCAAAGACAAGGATTTTTATCCTGGTTCCCCGCAACCCGGGTACGTCCAGTCCCCGACCAATCCGGTACGAGATTTCCACTATTTGCCTTAGCAAATACAAGCACCTAACTTCACTCGTTAGGATTTCTAACGACCTAGCCTTGACCAGGATTTCCGAACACAACACCTAGACTTGTCTAGGGTTTTCCCTTGCCTCACAAACCGAGGACTTTCCAACTGGCAACAACTAGACTTCACTAGTGTTCCAACAATTAACACAATGAGAGATTTGTTCAATACTCTACAATAAATGATAGAGATTGAAAATACACCCGATTCTATAGCCAATCAAAAGATAGACAATTGTGTAGTGGCTTAATAGAATGATAGTCTAGATCACACAAAGATACGAGATAAGTTCTTTGTGATCTAGAGCTTTTTCAAAAATCCTTCGAATAAAATTAAAGAGAAATAATAGAGAGGATTTTGAAAAACAATTTAGCCAATAAAAATAATAATATGATCTTCAAAAAGAATTGAGAAAATATTGCAAGATCAAGAACTGAAATTAAACTGGCTAGAGAGAAAATTAGAGAGCTTTGATTCACGAGAGCTTTTACGAATTTTGATTTTCAATTGTTGTATTTTTCACAAAAGAATTAAGCTCTATTTATAGGGAAAAACTGAGATTTGAATTTCAAATTTCGTTTGACTTTTGTCCCAAAAATTTCGGAGTAAATTGCTCAAAAGATTTTAAAATTCAAATTCAAAACGTCTGAAAATTTCCAGCAGGTAGTCGACTCCCTCTATAGGTAGTCGACTCCCAGAGGAATCTAGGAAATTTTCATCCCTGAGAAGTAGTCGACTCCCTACTTTTGGTAATCGACTCCCAGAGGAGTTTTTCCTGTTGTTCTAGTCAAAAGTTGTAGTTAGCTCCAGGGTGCATGGAGTTTCACTACGAGAATTTATGAAGTGACTAGAAAATCTCTTTGAAAACTGTTTTGAAGATAGTTAAAATTTGTTTCAAAAACATTTGTGTGTGTGTGTGTTTGTCTATTTGATATGGCTTTGACAAATATCCTAAAAGACACGACACACTTACACTAGACTCCGAACATGTCTTCGGCAGTTTAGTCAACTTGATGAAGTGAAGATGAGCTTCTCTTTGAGCTTCTTGTTCTGTTTGAGCTTTGAGCTTCATCACTTGAGTTTAGCCATGTTCGTCTTTGTCGTGGAGTATTGATGCGTGCTTCTTGGAGTATTAGTAGAGCTTCATGAAATCTGTATACTTAAAGTGTAGTGTAGTTAGTACACTAAGCATTCATTTGGTGTGATCATCATCAAAATTACTTAGGGGTGGAATTCAATTTCCATCAGTTCACAAACTAGTCGGTCGGTGAGTCAACGTAGACCGACTAACTGTAAACAGTAAAGAGCTATGATTTGAGAAAGCAAACTAGTCGGTCCAAGAAGGATTGCCGACCGATTAGATCAGTATCTAGTCGGTTGGTTCTTCTTCTTGAACCAACTAACATGCACAAGAAGTCGTGAATCGAAGCGCGATGCTTCGGGAAAGTTAGTATGGACTTCTTACTAGTTCCTAGCTCTAAGATAGGAGCGATATGAAGATTAAAACGTAAGACCTACTCAAGGCTTAACATTCTACGGAACGAAGCTAAAAGACTATAAATAAAACTTGACAAACCATCTTCGAAAGCTTCGATCCGAATCTCCATGACTTCTAAAATGGTCCAAAAGCTTCAACGAAGCTTTAGGCATACAATCACGTGCTTTGAGAAGTCTCGAGACGTCGCTTTAGATGTTCATATGAATTTGGTGACGATCTCCATAACTGCGCTCACAAATTGTTAGTTCACAATATATTTATGTTTGTTCATCATCCAAAACCAAATCCGGGGAGTCCAATATCCAACATTCTCCCCCTTTTTGGTGATGACAAACCAACATAAATAATAATCAAAAATAATGATTCAAATGTAATTTACTTACTCCCCCTGCATTGATGACACGATAATTCAAAAATGAATAATAATAATTCTCATCAAGCAGACGAGTAAAGTATAAAATGAGAATCAAATATTGAAATTTAGGATTTGAAATCCAATTTTTATATCTTAACTCCCCCTGAATCTAACATATCAAATTAGATTCTTGGAATAATGCTTAAAATTATCATTTAGCCATGTCATTATTATATCTCTCCCCCTTTGGCATTAGCAAAAAGTGTGGGAGGAGATCAACGACAACAACAATAGCTTCAAATAAAAGCACGGGAGTCGTAGAAGACGACCACGGTCCAAATGACACCAAAGGAAAATTCGAATGAAATCAAGGCGTGTCAATGAGACGAAAGTCGAAAATCGATAAATAAAATCATCAAAACTCAAATTAATTTCAAGAATTGAGTTATGGAATATACTCTCCAATATCAACATTGTTGGTTAATTTAGTGCATGGAAAACTATTCTATGTTTTCATAAAATGAATTCTATTTAACCAAGTATTTTCGTCGAGCGACGAAATCAAACATCAGAGACATATAAAATATAAAATGTGCACAACATAATGAGATGTCAACATCGATGTATACATATATAAATGAAGCATGAGTACATCAAAAAGATACATCGCCGACATACAAAACATCGATCCAATGATCGGGGCACATAATACAACATCATATCACACATATATAAGAGTGACACAAAACATACAACATCATCAGGGATACATCATCATACATCCAAAAATATCAAAAAGCATAACCACAAAACCACCTAAAATATCCTAACCCACACTCTCTCACTATAAGATATCTCATCTAAAGTGCATCGGGAGAGGCCTCAAAGAAGCTCAAGAGGCAGTGGAAGGATCTGCAGCAGCAACAGGCTCTGCAGCAGAAGTGGTGGTCACCGGGTCAGCAATAGTGTCCACGGGAGCGACGGAAGTGGAAATCTCTGGAGCAGTAACAGTAGTGGCCTTGGGAGCACCAGTGGTAGTATCCACCGCAGGAACGGTGGCAACAGGAGTACTCTCGGGGTCACCAGTAGACGAAGCAGCAGCAGCACCAGAAGTGACCTTGGGGGCACGAGTAGAAACACGAACGAGCTCCTCAATCTCCTCCTCGTCCAACTCCTCCTCGTCAGAGACTGACGGAGGGATCTCAATACCAAGGTGGCGAGCAATGCGAGCAAGAATCTCCTCGGTACGAGCATAACGAGACTCAACACGTCTCACTGAACGTGCGAGCTCGTCAAGAGTGGTAGAGGGAGCAGCTGAGGCAAAACCAGAGGCAGACACTGAAGGTGTCGTCCTCTGAATGTGACGGAGCATCACAAGAGACTTCTTGACGGCCGTCGCGTTTAGAGGAGGACCAAGGGGACGCTCATCGTCAGGAGGAAGTGTGACACGGAAGTGGCGAAAAACTAGAGTCAACAAGCAAGGATATGGGATATGCGCAGACTTCGTGGACTTCCGGATACACTCGAAAGAATCCATCTTATCGAGTATGATCCGGGCCCAGTTAATCTCGCTACCCATGAAGATGGCATAGATCAACTTCAGAAATGGCTGGGATGGCAAAGAAGAGGAGCCGTACTTAGGATGTAAGCACGACTCCAGAATCAAATTCAGGACCCATGCATTAGGCTTGAATGACTTGGAGGGGACGCCAATCATGGCAGGAGGAATCTCATGGAAGATCTCGGAGAGGATAACCTGATCAAGTGATGAGATATCATCGACAGAAATATCAGAGGGGAGGAGGCCAGACGACGAACAACCAATCAACTCTCCTAAGACGTCTACCGTGAGGACTATCGGTGTCCCCAAAACAGTAGTCTCAATCGAGTGGGTCGTGTCGTACTGACCCCGGATCCTATTGGCATAGAAAAGCTTCACTAGGCGAGGGTAGGGGTGAGGATTCGCCTTAGGGTCATATCGAAGGTAATCGATAAGACCCAAAAACGACAGAAGGTCAGCTAGCCCTATGAAGTCAGAAAACTGTACGAAATGCTCCAGAAGCAGCGGACAGTGTTCGATACAGTTGTAAGCCACGAGACACATAGGGTCATCGTGACACAATGAGATATCGACACCGCCAACCGGCATCGGAGCCTTTCCCTTAGGCTGACGTGTACGGGGTCGAGAGCTAGACTCAGGCTGCCTAGGAGGAGGTGATGGTTCCTTACGGGTCTCGGTCTCGGGAATGTACTCGGCGTCGGAATCTAAAGCACCGGGTGGAGTGGGAGCACGAAAAGACACAGGCTTTGACTTGGGCTGAGATTGGGCACGGGGTTTCGAAGTCGCCGTCATCTTATGCTTAAGAGGAGGCGAAGACGAAGAAGGTTTGGTGGTTTTCGAACGGCGTCTAGGAGGGGTTCGCGAGGGTTGAACAGGATCCGTAGGGGATGGCTCTACGGTCATAGGCGATGGGCTCGAAGGACGGATCGGGATCCTTGTCTTCGCCATTAGCGCGACGAGACAAAGCACGAACACTAGAGATCTAAAACCCTAGCCGAATTAGGTATAACCCTAGCCGAATAGATCTAAACCTAGAAGCTGAAAGAGTAAACCCTAGAGATTGGAAAACCTAGACATGAGAGGGAGAGAGAGGGGGGTTACCCTAGGAAGGAGGTCGACGGCCGGCGACGGAGGGGATGGCCGAAAAGATGATCGGAGAAGGAGGAAGACCAAGCGACACGAGGGAGTTGCGAGCTGAGAGAGGGGGTTTTGATTGACTAGAAATGAGAATAGTCGCTCGGGGGAGCGATTAAAAACGATTGGAAGATCAAAAGACAAGACAGTCCCCGTCACAACTAGTCGGTCACAGTTCAAGCACTGACCGACTAGATCACGATCTAGTCGATCGGTCAATGAGCTTGAACCGACTAGTTGTAAACAGTAACTGAAGCCAAATTTCATGACAAGATTTAGTCGGTCTAATCTCATTCACTGACCGACTAGCACTGAATCTAGTCGGTCGGCCAATGAACTTGGACCGACTAAGAGAGTCCAAAAATTGAAAATTTTGAAATTTGATTTCTCTCCTAATCGCACTTCGACGAAACATCAAAATACTCTCATTAATCATTATACTATCCCATTAAACATCGAAAATCAGAAATTTGACGATTACGCACAAATCGAGCGAAAATTCCGAAAATTCAACAAAAATCCAGTAAAATTTCAATAAATCTAGCATGAGCAAATATAAAGAATTGAATAGCAAGCAAGATTATTGATAACATATGAATCCTAAATCTCGGATTCACCATAATCCCCAATTCTCGACGTAACAGCACAAAGGAGTCTTCCTTTAGGGGTTTCGTGAAAATATCGACGATTTGCTTCTGGGTTTCAACGTAGACTAATATGATGTCCTTTTTAGCAACATGATCATCTAAGAAATGGTGTCGGACATCTATGTGTTTCGAACGGGAATGGTGTACCGGGTTCTTGGAGAGACCTATTGCACTTTGGTTGTCCACCATGATAGGGCAAGTATCACAGTGAATACCAAAGTCTTTAAGTGTGTGTCTCATCCAAAGAACTTGAGCACACACGGCACCGGCGGCAATATATTCCGCCTCGGTGGTTGAAAGTGATACGGAATTCTGCTTCTTGAAAAACCAAGAGACAAGAGAATTTCCTATAAAATGGCAAGTGCCACTAGTACTTTTCCTGTCGGATTTGCATCCCGCATAATCTGCGTCACTATATGAGATTAACTCATACGTGCTAGATTTTGGATAAAGTAATCCAAAATCAAGTGTATAACTTAGATAACGGAAAATACGCTTTACCGCTACTAAGTGTGACTCCTTAGGTTGAGACAAATAACGAGCACATACACATATGTCAAATATAATATCGGGCCTACTTGCGGTAAGATATAGTAAACTACCTATCATACCTCGATATAGACGAATGTCTACATCTTTTCCGCCTGCATCTTTATCAAGATGTGTAGTCGTGCTCATCGGAGTCTTTTTTCCGGAGGCATTCTCCATTCCAAATCGCTTTAGCAACTCCACCGTGTACTTCGTTTGGTGGATGAAGATTGCATCGTTCATTTGGCGAATTTGGAGACCTAAGAAATATTTGAGCTCACCCATGTGGCTCATCTCAAATTGATCCTTCATCACATTAGAAAACTCTTTGCAAAGAGCAAAGTTAGTAGCACCGAAAATGATATCATCAACATAAATTTGAACTAAAATTATATCATTATTCGAATACTTAACAAACAATGTGGAATCAACTTCTCCCATTTTAAAACCTAAATCCAAAAGAAAATTCTTTAAACGGTCATACCAAGCTCGAGGAGATTGTCTCAAACCGTAAAGTGCTTTCTTAAGTTTAAAAACATGATTTGGAAATTTTTCATTTATAAAACCCGGAGGTTGAGAAACATAAACTTCCTCAACAACATCTCCGTTTAAAAACGCACTTTTAACATCCATTTGAAATAATTTAAAATCCTTATGGCATGCAAAAGATAACAATTATCTAATTGATTCTAATCTAGCTACCGGAGCAAAGGATTCTTCAAAATCGATACCTTCCTCTTGCCGATAGCCTTGAGCTACTAACCGAGCTTTGTTCCGGACGACGACTTGGTTTTCGTCGGTCTTGTTCTTGAAGATCTACTTTGTCCCTATGACGGTGTGGTTCTTCGATGGCAATGGAACAAGCTCCCAAACCTCATTCCTCTCAAATTGAATGAGTTCCTCTTCCATGGCAAGGATCCAAGCGCTATCTTCGCATGCTTCATTAACATTCTTTGGCTCTATCGAGGAGGCAAAGGCACAATGAGCGAAGTGGTTGACTTGAGATCTCGTCTTGACACTATCATGGATATTGCCAATGACTTGCTCATGAGGATGGTCACGAAGGGTATGAAGCCATTTGGGAATTCCTTGATCACTAGGAACATTCCCAACAACTTCATTAGTCGGGTTAGTATCAATAGAATCAATAGAATCATTAGAATTAGAATTACCAATTGAATCACATAAAACATCCATGGAGTCATCATCATTAGTAATTCTAGTTGGAACAAATCCTTCATTAAATGAAACATGAAGCGATTCCTCGATCGTTGAGGTTCGTTTGTTGTATATCCGGTAGGCTTTGCTACGTGAGGAATACCCAACAAAAATCCCATCATCGGATCTTGGATCGAATTTGTCCAAACTACCATACGTGTTTTTAATAAAACATTTTGAACCAAAAACACGAAAATGTTTAACTTGAGGCAACCTACCAAACAACAATTCATAACAAGTTTGTTTAGTGTCGGGCCTCAAAAGTATTCTATTAAACACATAGCAAGCGGTGTGTACCGCTTCCGCCCAAAATTGATGGCCAAGTTGGCTATCATCAAGCATAGTGCGAGCACACTCCACTAGCGTCCTATTCTTTCTCTCAACAACACCATTTTGAGGAGGTGCGCGAGGGAATGAAAAGGTGTGTGTAATACCAATTTCATCACAAAATGTCTCAAAAGACTAATTCTCAAATTCTCCTCCATGATCACTACGAATAGTGACAATGGTGGTTCCTAAGAGATTTTGTACTTTCTTAACAAAAATTGTGAAGTTTTCAAAAGCATCATTTTTATTACTCAATGAAAATACCCAAGTAAACCTAGAAAAGTCATCAACGATGACAAGTCCATAACGTGCATTTCCTAATGAAGCAACTCTAGTTCGCCCAAATAAATCTAGATGTAATAGCTCTAGTGGCCGCTTAGAAGAAATGCTTTTCTTAGGTTTAAACGACGATTTTGGAAGCTTGCCTCGTTGACACGAGTCACAAAAGCTTTTCTTTTGAAAGACTAGCTTAGGGAAGCCTCTAATAGAATTTAACTTGGAAAGCTTAAATAGTGTTCCAAAGTTCACATGACCAAAACGTCGATGCCATAAGTGTTGTTCACTTGTGTTGGCAATGAGACATTGTTCATGTGATCTAGGAAGATCTAGGATATATATATCCTTATGGCGTGTGCCAGAAAACAATAATTCATTATTATCTTTTCTTAAAATATGGCACATTCCTTTCGCAAAGCTAACTTTGTAACCTTTGTCACAAAGTTGGCTTATTGAAATGAGATTGTGGTTTAATCCATTAATAAGGTAAACATCATTTATAAGAGGTTTAGAAGGATTACCCACTTTACCAACACCTATGATGGTTCCGCTCTCGTTTCCTCCAAAGACTACCCGGTTTCCATTTGCAATGGGAACCACTCCGGAGAGCAATTGAGCGTCACCCGTCATGTGTTTTGAACACCCGCTATCGAGTATCCAATTTCTCTTGGAGCTAAATTTAAAGTTGTTGCTCCGTTTCTTTTTTTTTAGTACCTAAAGATAGAAAATTTCACATCATGGTACCCAAGGTCATTGGGTCCAAAAGATTAGACCTTTAGAAGCCAAGTCCAATTGGACTTCGACTTCCCCACATAATTACTACTATGCACAACATTCGAAAAATAGGCATTCATGTAACCTTGTTTTTCATCCATGCTTGTGTCCTTTGGGCTCCAAATTGTGAATATTTTAGGAGCCCTCATCCTATTGGGTGCATGCATGCGTTGTTGGTTTCTGCGTGATGCATGTCGTGGATAGGCATAAGGAACATGATGAAATGGTGCATGTGGATAATTATTCATACGATGATGTGGGTGTACATATGCATGTGGAGGAACACGTGCGTGAGGGTGTCTCACATGGTGTGCACGTGCCCGTGAACGTGTAGCATAAAAATCATCATATGTGTGAGCCAGTGGAGTAGGACGTGTGTTCCTACGTGGCATGGTATTCGTGTACATGTAGGCATGACCCTTCTTTGGAGGTCCACCCAAAGTGGGTTTCTTTCCGAAAGAGGGTGTGAACGAGGTGGATGCACCATTGCTAGATGAACTACCAATAGAGTGTTTGCTACCACTCGTTGAGTCACCGGAAGTTGGCCTAACAAAAGTAGTGGTCGATTTGGATGAACTTCCCATTGTATACCCCAAGCCAATATGGTGATTGGCCGGAAGTAAGTCACTTAGGATTTTATCCAAATGGTCCTTACCCTTATTGAATTTGTTAATTCGGCCTAATGTGCTCTCATATTTCTCGGTGAGAGAACGCAAAGAAGTATCCAAAGTGGATACTTGCGATGTGAGCACATAAACACGAGATTTGAGATTTTCATTCTCAATACTCAAAGTCGAGCTTTGAGAGGTCAAATCCTCTATCTTGTGTTCCTCCGGATCCTCAATGCTAACATGTTCAAGTTGAGTCTTAAGATTAACAATCTCATTCTTCAACCCTTCAACAACGGTGTCGTTGTTGATAGTTTTAGGCGAGGTTTGGATGCTAGCTAAGTCATCTTTTACTTTAGTATACCTATTTACTAACTTAGTGTATTTAGACCATAATTGAGAATTAGCATTCCTAAGGTCATCCATTGTTACCTCATCGCCTTCGTTATCGCTATCATCGGAAGAGGAATCTTTATCTTGCTCCTCTCTAGCCATGAAGCACATGTGTGCTTGCTCCACTTGCTCATCATCCGACTCTCCGCTAGAGGAATCATCGGAGTCGGTGAATGTCCTGACAAGCCCCTTTTTGTTCCCTTTCTTGTACTTCTTGGACTTGTCGTACTTCGACACCTTCCACTTCTCCTTGTGCTTGTTTTGAGGACACTCCGCTTTCATGTGTCCGGGCTTGTTGCATTGAAAACACAAAGGAGAGGAGGCGTAAGAAGAATTAAACTTTGACTTGTTTTTGAAGTTACCTTTCCGGAAGAACCGGTTGAACTTCTTGGCCATGAGAGCCATGGACTCCAGGTCCAACTCGTTTTCCGAATTTTCATCATCGGTCGATGTGGAAGTAGATGGAGCGGCCTTGAAAGCAATAGCCTTCTTCTTTGGCTCGTCTTGTTGTAGGTAGGACTTCATCTTTTCCTGCAACTTCAACTTGCTATCCTTGCGTACCTCATAAGACATCAAGGTACCCATTAGTTGAACAACCATATAGGTTTTCATATCATTACCTTCCTCGATGGCGAAGGTACGTTTCTCCCAACTAGAAGGAAGTCCATCGATAATTTTTGAGACTTTCTCCTTTTGGGTGTAGGTCTTACCAAGAGCCTCCAACTCGTTTGTGATGTCGACGAAGCGAGCATAATACTCCTTCATCTTCTCACCCTGTAGCATATGAAATAATTCGAAATCTTTATTAACTACAACGAGTTTAGAGTCTCTTACCCTACTCGTTCCTTCATGCAAGATGAGGAGGGAGTTCCATATTTGATATGCACTCTTACATGTGCATATCTTGTTGAAATCCTCGGGCTCCAAAGCGCATTGCAAGGCGTTCATTGCCTTGGCATTGCTTACCTCCGCGGCGATCTCCGCGGGAGTCCATTTCTCGAAATCTTCTTCGGTGGGCTCGACATACTCTTTCATCGTGGCCCTCCATAATGAAGCACTCTGGAGGAAAGTTTCCATCCGGCATTTCCAGTACCCGTAGTTGGTACCGTTGAAGAATGGAGGCCTCGTTGAGGAGTGTCCTTCCATCACCGAAGACGCACCTTCACGGTTCTTGAAGGTGCTATAGTCAGAAGGTGGACGAATGGTCTTGTTGTCGTTGGCAGACATAGCTGTAGACTTGGCTCCGATACCAAATGTAATGCCCTGCTAAGCTACTGCACAAGTACTAGATGGGGGTGAATAGTACTTTAAAATAATTAAGAGGCTAATTCCTAATTACCTTGCAAACTCTATCAATTATTGCGGAAATGCGGAATAGTAAATAATCGACAACAAATAAACAATCGCAAACAAACAATATTACTGGGTTCGGATCCACCCAAGTCTCCCCGACTTGTTCCCGGTGATCCTACGTCCCAACCACCCGGATCACTTCCGGATACTTGAGTGAGAAACCCTAACTCAAGATTTCCACTATGAAATACTTGTGAAAAACCTTCACAAGTCAAATCATACACAAATGAAACTTGTGACTCCCATAACCCGGGATCACAAACACACTCTCACAACCGAGAGCGAATCACTTACAATATCAAAGTAAATTGAAATGAAATGCTTACCACAAAATACCTATGCCTTGAGTAAACTTACGAATTAGGGCAAAGATGATTTTGAGGAAGATGAAGAGGCACCAAACCCTAGCTCCAAGTAGATGACCAGCAATGGAGAGCTATGAGGTTGATGGTGACCTAGGATCAAGCACTTGGCTTGGAAGGCTCACAATCAATGAATCTCTTTTTTGAAATAAGAGTGAGAAGAGATTCAAGATTGGAATGAATGAGCTTTGAATGAGAGGGAATGATTTCTCTTTGAACTCTAAACTTGTCTTAATATCAGCCTTGAGTGCAATGAATGCAGCTCAACAAGTATAAATAGGTTAGAGGAGAGAGAGAGAGAGAGAGAGAGAGAGAGAGAGAGAGAGAGAAACGTTTCAATTAAAGCTCCAACGGCTCTATTCTGAACCAAACTAGTCGGTCAAATAACAACCACCGACTGACTAGTTCATCAACTAGTCGGTCGGTCAATCAACATGAACCGAATAACTGGTGAACAGAGAATAGGTCGAAGTTCAGACTTAAGGAACTAGTCGATCAAAGCACATTTGCCGACCGACTAGTTTCACAACTAGTCGGTCGGTGAGTTAATTAGACCGACTAAGAGATAAAACATAAAGTCTGAGTACAAATTGAATTAGTCGGTCCAAGAACAAAAGTTGACCGACTAGTTCATCAACTAGTCGGTCGCCAAATGTACATGGGCCGACTAACGACAAACAGTAACTAGGCATGTACAGTAGAAGCTCAACTAGTCGGTCAAAGAAGCATCACTGACCGACTAGTTCACAAACTAGTCGGTCGGTGAGTCAACGTAGACCGACTAACTGTAAACAGTAAAGAGCTATGATTTGAGAAAGCAAACTAGTCGGTCCAAGAAGGATTGCCGACCGACTAGATCAGTATCTAGTCGGTTGGTTCTTCTTCTTGAACCAACTAACATGCACAAGAAGTCGCGAATCGAAGCGCGATGCTTTGGAAAAGTTAGTATGGACTTCTTACTAGTTCCTAGCTCTAAGATAGGAGCGATATGAAGATTAAAACGTAAGACCTACTCAAGGCTTAACATTCTACGGAACGAAGCTAAAAGACTATAAATAAAACTTGACGAACCGTCTTCGAAAGCTTCGATCCGAATCTTCATGACTTCTAAAATGGTCCAAAAGCTTCAACGAAGCTTTAGGCATACGATCACATGCTTTGAGAAGTCTCGAGATGTCTCTTTGGATGTTCATATGAATTTGGCGACGATCTCCATAACTGCGCTCACAAATTGTTAGTTCACAATATATTTATGTTTGTTCATCATCCAAAACCAAATCTGGGGAGTCCAATATCCAACAAAAAGCTCCTACGACATCTAATCAGTCAATTTTATTAGGTCTTCTAAATTATGGTGTGGGTTATGAGTTATAGATAAGGGTACTAACAGTTACGCAACGAGTGGGGGTAGCGACAGCGATACATACGACGTCTACGGTCGGGAACTCATTACGGCTGCGAGGAAACGGCGGACAGTGGTGTCTGGAGGTTCTGCAGGTGGTTGCGAGGGTCTCCGAGGATCTGTAGGGTGCAGGATGAGCAAGGGCCTATCGACGGCAGCAACAGTGGCAGCAACACGCGTGGCGTGCGCGTGGATGATCAGAACAGCTGTTGCATGCGCAGAGAAGACGGCCTGGTGTCGGATCTGGGCGTGTACGAGGGAGGAGAGTTTGTTTGTCGGTGGTCAGGGGTCTTGGTGCGGCGCTGGACGCAGGTCAGAGGGGAGGAGGTCGCTGCCTTAACGGGTGTCGGTGTCTGTGTTGTGGGGTAGGAAGAGGGCGCAGTTGGGTGCAGGGCACGTGTGTGGGGGGCTTGTGAGCTGTGAGGGAAGAAGAGGGCGTTCCGATGATCCGCATGTGACTAGAGGGTCGTGCGGCGTTGTGTTGTCGTCGCGTGTGAGGGAAGAAGCGTCGTTGGGTTAGTCTTGCATGGGGAAGAGGACTGGGCGGCTGCTGTCCTTGGGCTAGAGAAAAAGAACTAGGGTTTTTAATGTATAGAAATAAGGTGCAGGTTACTAGGATATATATATATATATCTAATAGGGTGAGGGCAGTACGTGATTTGTAAGCCTGGGGTCTTGCGTGGAAAGGGTTGTTCTCCTATAGCTTTTGTAGGATAGGGTTGATCCTATTGCTCACATATGGAACGGGTCAAAGAGAGAGAGAAAATGTAACGTAGGATGATGGGATTGCGTGAAGATGGGAGGTTGTTGGCTGGAACATGGGATATGGGACTCTGTTAGGATAGATTAGGATTTTATTAACAGATTGATTTTTAAAGTATTGGATTCGATTCTAATTAAAAGAATTTGAAATTCGAGTTGTTTGTTTCTCTTTTTTATTTTATTTTTATAAGGATTGATTTCAAAAAGATTCCCCATTCTTATTCAAACCATGGGATTATTAATGATTTGAGTTTTTTTTAAATTATTACAAACTTATTAATGATTTGATTATTTATTAGTTAAGAATAATAATAGTATAAATAATGAGATTATTACAAACTTATCCTTCGGCATCCAAAAAAAATTATAATCAAGATACCGGAGCGATCGCGCCTCCGAGAGGGTCGTGAAAACGAGGTTCGGTTGCGCGTCCAAACTAAGGAAAAAGATAATAAAGGCCAAACACGAAAATGCACCAACGAAACAACATATGCACAAAAAATACCCGACCAGAAAGTGGTCGTTACAAGATATGTCATGAAGGGACTACAAAGGTAAAGAAATCTAAACAAACTGTGTTTAGATCTAAAGATGAAATGTTTAAAATGCAGGAAGGAGAAAGCATTTCAGAGATGTTCACAAGGTTCAATGATATCGTGAACGCTTTGGAGGGACTTGGGAAGATGAATTCTCATGAGGATCATGTAGAGAAGATCCTTGACTCTCTCACATCTCATTGGGAGTCAAAGGCCAACGGAATTTTGGAGTCATATGACACGTCCAAATACACCGTTGAGGAGTGCATTGGTAATCTCATGGCGTATGAAGTGAAGCTTCAACACAAGAAGGATATTCAACCATCAAAGCCCGAGAAGCCGGAGAAGCACAAAGGGGTTGCATTCCATGCCAAGGAAGAGCCAATCAAATGGAGGAGGAAATTCCATCGAGAAGCTCCTAGTGAAGAAGATGAGCTAAAAGAGGCGAGTGGAGAATAAATTGAGGATCTTGTCGAGCAATTCAAGGCATTCCTCAAGTGCAAGCAAGATAAGTCTTTGTTAAAGTTTGCCTCCAATTCTAACAAGGTTCCTACTTGTTACACTTGCAGTGGAAAAGGTCACTTGTCCACCGAATGCCCCCAAACCCAACAAAGAAACCTACAAGGGTAAAGGGAAGAAGCATTGAAAAGGAAAGTCCAAGTCCAAAAATCACAAGCAGGGACTTGTCGGGACTTTTGATGATTCGAGTGAGGATACATCTAGTAACGAAGAAGAGGATGGAAAAGACGATGCTCATGCGTGCTTTGTAGCAATTAATGTTCCTACACCAATCCCCTCTGGCTCAAATGAAAATGAGTTGGAAGCATGGCTAAACTCCTATGAGGAATCGTGCCTCATGGCTATCGGAGAGAAGTCTGTAGGATCTAAATAAGGCCTAGAGGGGGGGTGAATAGGCCTTTGACCAAATTATCGCAAGATAAAAATTAAGCCTAGTTTACAGCATGCAGTTTAGGAATTGGACAATCAAAGCATTCACAGAAGACACAGAATTTAACGTGGTTCGGTCCCCATGACCTACGTCCACCCCAATGAGCAATCACTTATACTGTTTCTTTAAGAAGTTACAATCTCCCTTAGATTGGTGCACCAACACCAACCTGTCAGACCAACTCAAGCTCACCAAAGCCAAAAAGAAACATACAAGTATCACTCCCCAACCCAACTTGCCCCAACAAGTTTGGTTCCCAAAGTCCCAAATAGCGGAAGAAATTATATTACAGAAATGCTGATCAAAACATTAATAACTTCACAAATAAATAAGATCAAGAGTTTAGAAAGCTCATTTGTGAAGATCTCTCTGGTTGTCGTCTTTCAGCACATCAGTAGCTTCGCAACGCTTCTTACGGAATGATGATCGGATGTCAGTAGAAGAAGTAGTCGCTGTCCCTGTGGAAGTAGTCGGTAGAAGTTCCTCACTCAAAGTGATCTCATTTTCTGCACAGGAGGAACTAGCTGCTCAACTTGCTATCACTGCGTCGGGGATGAAGTCACGGTCGCAACGCTTCTTACAGAACTCAATTTGGATCTCTAGAACTCCACTTATTGATGAAAATGTGAAGAGATGTACATGGGTATATATAGTATCAGCTTAACGGGTTTTGACACTGTGCGAAGGGATCCGATAAAGCGACGGCTTAGCGGGTTTAAAGCAGCGGGACCCGCATCCGCATTAAAAACGATGTCGGCAGCCGTTCGATTGACGATGGACGGACGAGATGCGGCCACGTCTCGCGGATTTTCCGCGTTCAGCGCCCGCCTCCGCTGACGAGCCGCCCGCCAGCGCTGACTCGAAGTCGGCAACGTCTGGACCGTTGGATGGAGATCCGACGGTGGAGATTGTGACACGTCGCCCGCGGCTGACTCAGCGGCGCCCGCAATTTTTGAATTCGATCGGTTGGTAGGTGGCCGTTGGATGTTGATCGAACGGTTCTGAAGGAACCACGTCGCCCGCTTCGTTCGATCGTCCGATGCGCGATGGACGGCTCAGATCATGCCACGTCGGCCGAATTTTTTTGAGCTGCGATGAGGCATATAAATGCACAGTGCCGTATGCCGTATTTGCTGAGTATTTTCACTGTATTCTTGCGTATTTGGGCATCAAATAAATCCCAAAAATTCTGAAATAATTCTCAAAAATCTCATAGCTTCATATTGACATGTGAGAATATTTTCACCTCATTTCACCTCTTGTAGAAAAAGTTTCTTCTTTGTATACTCAGTATTTTCTCTTATTTCCCCGTATTTGGACTTCAAACAATCTCCATAAATCCTGAGAAAATTCCCATGCTATTTATAGCCTATGATTAACTCTAGGGTAGAGTTTCATAGCTATACTCTCTTGTTTGATCAGCTTGTGTAATTCCAAATGAAGTTTCAGCTCCGTATTTCAACGTACTTGAGTACGTTCATGTGTAACCTGAGCAATCATGACTATAGGGACCTGTGACACACTCAACAAACATATTAGAATAGTTCAGTAGGGTTTGTTATCATCAAACATAGGTTAGGATGATGTTTCCAACAATCTCCCCCTTTTGATGAGAACAAACCAGGCATTAAGATTACATCAAAAATGTGTGAAGTGTGTGAGTGTGTGAAGCATGAATATGAGCATGAATGGCAAAATGATATGCTCCCCCTATTGACATGCTCCCCCTATTGACATGCTCCCCCTATCTCTGACATGCTCAATCTTAATATTTCTCTCCCCCTTTGTTTTCATCAAAAAATGTATGAAATAACATATGAGGAATGGAAAATTGAACATTATAAACCAAAACAAAAGGCAATACATCGTTTGACCATAATGAATAAATAAGCAATAATCACTAAGTCATAACTACCATAATTCATCTCCGTGCTCAAGTGTGATGATCAAATGTTTAGTACATATGGAGAGGTAATAAGGAAGACATCCTGTCATAACCATCTTTTCCACTGAATATATGAACATCAAAGATTGAGTTTCCCCTTCTCATGTAATATGAGTTCAAGTTACCAATTCCAAACATGACCGAGAAGGATTTTTAAATGTGAAATGGCAGTGCTTGACGGACTTAACACCAACGCTAAAAAATGACATTTATAGCATAAGTTGGATGTCCAAGGGTAGTATCAAGGACATGGATCGTATCCATTTTTCATACGAAGCTCTGTGTATATATTTTGAAGACACTCGTCTTGCTATTCTTTTTATACACGTATATTTTGATGAGAGCTTTTCTTTTTACCCATGCCTTGAAACATCATATCCCATTAAAACATAAATTAGTCCACCAACAACCACTTTTCTTATTCAATATTTCAAATCCATATCAAAAAACATATTGATCTGTGTAAGTGTGATTGGATGATGAAAAACGTTAGTTACTCATTAATGAATATGACCTAATTAAGCATGTAGTCTTTGAATGCAAGCATTGTTAAGAATATAATATTCAAAATCCATAAGACATATGTTTTGCATTTAAAGTTGTTTCTGATGAAAAAAAAAATGCAAAAGGAGGAGATAGACAATTCACTTTCCCTTTCTGTTTATATTTTTCTTTTTCATTTTTTTTATTTTTCTTTTTCATTTTTTTTTATTTTTCTTTTTGTAGCACACCACACAAAAACAATAAAAGCACACCAAATAATATTTTCACTCTAAATATAATCAATAATGCCCAGTTCTAGACGTAGACGACAAAACCGATCTTCTGGCAAAGGTTTTGTAAAGATATCTGCCAACTGAGAATCAGTAGAAATATATTCAATGGATACATCCTCTTTTGCCAAATGATCTCTAAGAAAATGATGTCTTACATCTATGTGTTTTGTCCGAGAGTGATGAACAGGATTATTAGAAAGATCTATAGCACTCTTACTATCACATCGTAATGGAACTTTTCTAAGATCCAAGCCGTAGTCAGACAGGGTTTGCATCATCCAAAGTACTTGGGTTTGTGAAACATATATGCCATCTCCAGTTTGTCTTACTTGAAAGCCCAAAAAGTATTTCAACTCTCCGACCAGACTCATCTCAAATTGATCCTGCATAACCTTTTCAAACTTTTGGCATAAAAGATCATTAGTAGCACCGTAAATAATATCGTCCACATAAATCTGAACAATAAGAAAATGATCCTGTTCATGCAAGATAAACAAAGTGTTGTCTGCACTACCCTTTTTAAAGTTATTTTCCAAAAGATATGAACTGAGACGGTCGTACCAAGCTCTGGGAGCTTGCTTCAGACCATACAAAGCCTTTTGCAACTTGTAAACGTGATTTGGAAAACTATGACTTTCAAAACCAGGGGGTTGTTCAACAAAAACATCTTCTTTCAAATAACCATTTAAAAATGCACTTTTCACATCCATTTGCTTCAATTTAAAACCTTTGAAACTTGCAAAAGCCAGTAATATTCTAATGGCTTCTAATCTAGCAACGGGTGCAAAAGTTTCATCACAATCAATTCCCTCAATCTGGTTATATCCTTTGGCCACTAATCTTGCCTTATTTCTGATTACATTTCCAGATTCATCAAGTTTGTTTTTGAAAATCCATTTAGTGCCAACAATTGGGTAATTATCAGGTCGGGGCACTAATCTCCAAACATTATTTCTATCAAACTAATTAATCTCATCATGCATGGCCATAACCCAACTTTCATCAGTTAAAGCGATTTCAACGTTCTTAGGTTCAATTTCAGAAATGAGGTCACTATGAATGCATAAGGCACACAAGTTATTGAAAGTGGATCGAGTGCGTATACCTTCCGTAGGAGTCCCCATGATCAGCTCAGGTGGATGATGTGGATTGAACCTGAGCTCTCCTCTTTCCAGTCTATGTCCTTGTGTTACTTCTGGTTCAGCTTCCTTTTGGCCTTCAGATGGTTCAGCTATGTTTTCAGGCTCTGTAGTTTCCTTGTCTGCATCTTCAGTTTCCCTGCAATTTAAAAGATCTATTTCAGCTTCATCAAATTTCACATTAATTGACTCAACAACAGTTAAGGTTCGTTTATTGTAGATCCTGTATGCTTTGCTCCTTGATGAATATCCTACGAACACTCCTTCGTCTGATTTGGATTCAAATGTCCCCAGCTGATCTCCTGTGTTTAAAATGAAACACCTGCATCCAAATACTCTGAAATATGAAATGTTAGGAGTCTTGCCATGCCACAGTTCATAGGATGTTTTGTTCATTAAAGGTCTAAGCATAACCCTGTTGCAGACATAGCAGGCTGTATTCACTGCTTCGGCCCAAAAATACATAGGAAGAGAATAATCATTAAGCATGCTTCTTGCCATCTCTTTTAAAGTTCGATTCTTTCTTTCGACCACCCCGTTTTGTTGAGGTGTTCTAGGAGAAGAAAATTCATGTAAGATCCCTTTTTCCAAACAGAAGTTTTCAAAAACAGAGTTTTCAAATTCACCACCGTGATCACTTCTAATTTTCATAATTGAAAGATTTTTCTCATTTGAAACTTGATTACAAAAATTTTGGAAATTTTCAAAGGAATCCGATTTCTTGGCTAAGAAGTAAACCCATGTATATCTAGAAAAATCATCGATCAAAACAAAACAAAATCTCTTTCCATTGAGGCTAGCAACATCGATAGGCCCAAACAAATCCATATGAATCAATTCTAGGACTCGTGAAGTGGTAACTTCCCGAATTCCCGTAAAAGTGGATCTAGTTTGCTTACCTTTTGTGCATGCAACACACAACTTACCATTCTCGTACTGTTGATGTGGCAAGCCTCGGACCAGGTTTTTATTCTCCAGCTTATGTAGCAACTTCATGCTGGCATGTGATAGTCTCCGGTGCCATAGTATAGCCTCCTCCTCCCTGCCAATCAAACATTTAGCAATTGTCATTTCTTCAATTATTATTGTATAAACATTATTTTTCCTATTGGCTATGAAGAGGGTATTACCTGTGACCGAGTCATAAATTTTACAAATTTTCTCATCAAAAAGTACTTTCATACCTTTGTCACAGAGTTGACTTATGGAGATGAGGTTGTGTTTGAGATTTTCAACCCAGAGGACGTAAGAAATTTTAAAATTATTGTTGCCAACAATACCTTTACCCATTACCTTGCACTTGCCGTTGTCCCCTAATGTAACACTTCCTCCTTCTTGCTTCACGAGGCTAAGGAACTTGTCGATGTTCCCTGTCATGTGTCTTGAGCAGCCTGAATCCAAATACCACTCACACAGTTGTTCCTTAGCCACGCTGAGTCCCTACACATAAGAAGAACAAGGTATGTGTGACCTGGGTAGCCAAATAGGTCCACAATGGTTAGTCATAGTACCTTTCGGAACCCATACTTGTTTGAACTTCATGTTTTGGTTCTTATAACAACAATTTCTATATAAATGCTCAAAAGAACCACAGGTATAACATTTGGCGTTCCGTTTCTTTTTCTTGATGTAATGATTTTTCTTTATCATGTTTTCATTATAAACATTTCCAAATCCTAGTCCTTGTTTATCGTTTTTGATTGACTGGTATCCAAGAATGATGTCTAGTGATTTCCTTCCTACACCAAATTTTCTGATACTCAGTTCTAAATCAGAGACTTTGGATTTCAAAAAGATGTTTTCATTTACAAGCATGACACTTTTATTTATAAAACTCTTTCTAACATTATCTTCATTTTTAGCGAGAGTTTCTATTCTTTTATTTAGGCCAACAATCTTTTCATTACCATTCTTAATTTCTAGCTTTAATGAAGCACAAGTCTGACAAGGTATAGCTTCAGTAATACTAGACTTTCCTTTGAGTTTTTCAATGCTAATTTTGAGCGATGCAATTTCATTTTTCAATTTTATTTCATTTTGCAAAACATTATAATTTTCCTGCTGTAGTTGGAAATTCATTTCTTTATAATTTTCTATAGAGGATTCAAGAGAAGTAATTTCTGAATTCATGTTTTCACAAATGTTCATTAATTCTGGTAAAGAAAATTCATCTCTTACCTTGTTCGTGTCGCTTTCACCTATTAGGCAAAGTGATGATTGCGCTACCTCGTCTTGTGGTTCGTCTTCATCGTCATCATCCCATGTTACCGCAAATGATTTCCCTTTGGCTTCGGATGACGCGTTCTTTGTTGGACAGTTTTTCATGAAATGTCCAAATTTCTTGCAGTTGAAACATTGAACACTTTTAGTAGTATTCTGTTCAGATGAGGAATTCAAAGGATTAAACTTATTAAAACGATTGAACCTTTTTGCCATTTCAGATTTTCCGGCAGGAGTTCTGATGAAGCGTCGGAATCCTCTGACCATCAGTGCATGTTCCTCGTCGAGATCTTCTTTGTCACTTTCTTCGGCTTTGAGAGCGATGGTCTTTAAAGGTTTAGCCTCACCTTTTTCTCTTGTCTCGACGGTTTTGAGTTCCAGCTCATGGGATAACAGATTCCCAATCAGATCATCCAGCTTCAGCTTAGTGAGATCTCTAGCTTCTTGGATGGCCGTCACTTTAGGTCGGAAGGAACTAGGAAGCGCTCTTAGGATTTTCCGAATGAGGTCGATGCTGTCGTAAGACTTTCCCAAGGCTTTTGAGTTGTATACGATGTCGGTGAAGCGAGTGTACATGTCCTTGATGGATTCTCCTGGTAGCATGTGGAAACCATCGTACTCTGAGCTCAGCAGCGCTAATCTGGACTCCTTCACCTGAGAGGTTCCTTCGTGAGTGACTTCGAGAGTGTTCCAGATTTCCTGCGCAGTAAGACAATGAGATATACGGTTAAACTCAGTTCTGTCAAGTGCACAGATAATTGCATTCATAGCTTTACCATTCAGAGCATAAAGTTTATTATCGTTATCATCCCATTTATCTTCTGGTTTTGGTACATCAATATCTTCAATTTTGATTGTAGGTGGGTGATAGCCTTTAGCAACAATTTTCCAAATTTCAAGATCTGAAGAGACTAAGAAAATTTTCATCCTAGCTTTCCAGTAAGCAAAATCAGTCCCATTAAATTTGGGTGGTCTAACTGTAGACTGTCCTTCAGCAAATGCTGAATCATATGTATTCATTATGAACTAGACTCAAATGGC
The DNA here is from genome assembly GCA_030789695.1 of Scilla litardierei. NCBI lineage: Eukaryota > Viridiplantae > Streptophyta > Magnoliopsida > Asparagales > Asparagaceae > Scilla > Scilla litardierei. The sequence goes on from CM061131.1 coordinate 60,768,272, forward strand.
CAGGTCTGGAGCTCTGATACCACTTGTAGGATCTAAATAAGGCCTAGAGGGGGGGTGAATAGGCCTTTGACCAAATTATCGCAAGATAAAAATTAAGCCTAGTTTACAGCATGCAGTTTAGGAATTGGACAATCAAAGCATTCACAGAAGACACAGAATTTAACGTGGTTCGGTCCCCATGACCTACGTCCACCCCAATGAGCAATCACTTATACTGTTTCTTTAAGAAGTTACAATCTCCCTTAGATTGGTGCACCAACACCAACCTGTCAGACCAACTCAAGCTCACCAAAGCCAAAAAGAAACATACAAGTATCACTCCCCAACCCAACTTGCCCCAACAAGTTTGGTTCCCAAAGTCCCAAATAGCGGAAGAAATTATATTACAGAAATGCTGATCAAAACATTAATAACTTCACAAATAAATAAGATCAAGAGTTTAGAAAGCTCATTTGTGAAGATCTCTCTGGTTGTCGTCTTTCAGCACATCAGTAGCTTCGCAACGCTTCTTACGGAATGATGATCGGATGTCAGTAGAAGAAGTAGTCGCTGTCCCCGTGGAAGTAGTCGGTAGAAGTTCCTCACTCAAAGTGATCTCATTTTCTGCACAGGAGGAACTAGCTGCTCAACTTGCTATCACTGCGTCGGGGATGAAGTCACGGTCGCAACGCTTCTTACAGAACTCAATTTGGATCTCTAGAACTCCACTTATTGATGAAAATGTGAAGAGATGTACATGGGTATATATAGTATCAGCTTAACGGGTTTTGACACTGTGCGAAGGGATCCGATAAAGCGACGGCTTAGCGGGTTTAAAGCGGCGGGACCCGCATCCGCATTAAAAACGATGTCGGCAGCCGTTCGATTGACGATGGACGGACGAGATGCGGCCACGTCTCGCGGATTTTCCGCGTTCAGCGCCCGCCTCCGCTGACGAGCCGCCCGCCAGCGCTGACTCGAAGTCGGCAACGTCTGGACCGTTGGATGGAGATCCGACGGTGGAGATTGTGCCACGTCGCCCGCGGCTGACTCAGCGGCGCCCGCAATTTTTGAATTCGATCGGTTGGTAGGTGGCCGTTGGATGTTGATCGAACGGTTCTGAAGGAACCACGTCGCCCGCTTCGTTCGATCGTCCGATGCGCGATGGACGGCTCAGATCATGCCACGTCGGCCGAATTTTTTTGAGCTGCGATGAGGCGTATAAATGCACAGTGCCGTATGCCGTATTTGCTGAGTATTTTCACTGTATTCTTGCGTATTTGGGCATCAAATAAATCCCAAAAATTCTGAAATAATTCTCAAAAATCTCATAGCTTCATATTGACATGTGAGAATATTTTCACCTCATTTCACCTCTTGTAGAAAAAGTTTCTTCTTTGTATACTCAGTATTTTCTCTTATTTCCCCGTATTTGGACTTCAAACAATCTCCATAAATCCTGAGAAAATTCCCATGCTATTTATAGCCTATGATTAACTCTAGGGTAGAGTTTCATAGCTATACTCTCTTGTTTGATCAGCTTGTGTAATTCCAAATGAAGTTTCAGCTCCGTATTTCAACGTACTTGAGTACGTTCATGTGTAACCTGAGCAATCATGACTATAGGGACCTGTGACACACTCAACAAACATATTAGAATAGTTCAGTAGGGTTTGTTATCATCAAACATAGGTTAGGATGTTGTTTCCAACAAAGTCTTCATCAAGCTCTAGCGTGGAAGAAGTCGATGATGAGATTGAAGAGAAGATCTCATACCAGGAGCTTGAATATCGTTTCGGTATGGTTTCTGAAAATGCTAGTAAGTGCATCAACTCTTACAACAAATTAAAAGCAAAATATAAGATTGCTAAGAGTAGGTTGCATGAACTAGAAATTGCTAGTGTAATCCATGATGAAATGCATGATTATGACACTAGTGAGAGAGACACACTTCTCTCTCAAGTTAAGGAATTGAGCTTGACTAATGATAATCTTGTTGCTCAAAAGCTTAGCTTAGAAACTCGCATTCAACAACTTACGTTGAAATGTGAAGAGGAATCCCGTAAGCTCAAAAGCTTTGTGTATTCTAGGGATTCACTCCACGACTTGTTGGAAAAACAACATCCGACAAATCATAGAGGAGGTTTGGGGTATATTCAAAATGTGGTACCCAAACCCACCTCTAATTCCTCTTACGGTGCAAATACAAGAAATATTGATAAAGCACATAAGAAGTATCACCATGCTTTCTTGTACAACAATAACATTAATAAGAAGCATGTAGATCACAAGGTGATGAGGAAGAATGAAGTCTCTTCATTTTTTGCTAAGAAGCAAAATCCTCATTCTTTGCATGCCAAGAAATTAGTTTCTACACCTAAGCATGCCACATCCACCCCTCTTGCAAAGGCAAAACCCTTGCTTAGGAAATCCTTGAGTTTATGGATTCCCAATAAGGTTAGTGTGCAAGAGAGGGATAGTTACATCAACTCTCTAATTAGGGATGTGATCACCTCATGTGATTACATTAGAAAATCAAACTCCTCTTGGTTTGGTTCCCAAATGTTTAGGTTCCTCACACATATGCATATTGCATGGGTATTGTGCTTAAATATTTATTTTTTAGCATACCCATTGTTTGTGTGTGTTTCATGATTTTGAAAATATTTTCAAATTTATTCTTTTCATGAAAATGGGGACCTTGGGGAATACATTGACATGCATGCATTTATTGATCAATATGTATGTCTGTGTGGGAGTTAATATGTGTATGTTTAAAATATTTTAAAACATATTTTGACTCTCATTTAGGGGTATGTTTGAGATCATTATGTACATTTGGTTATTTGTGGTCTCGAACCAAACCCCTTAGATTTTGCCAAGTTGTTTCATGTTATATTTCTTTTGGCAATATCATTGTGTATCATTGAAGCTTGATTCTATATCTATTTGCTTCGATACATTTTAGGCCCATGGCTCTAATATTTCTATATCAATTGGTAAAGGGGATTATTTTCCAAGATTCTTTTTCTACAATTGGTATTTACCTCAATTATTAGAGATTGTTAATCTCCTTCTTTATAATTGGTATTAGATCCTAGAAGTCAACATTTGACCATTTCTATGATCTAGGGGGAGCATGGGATAGTGATTGATACCCACTAAATTTTTTAATTTGGTATCATACATCTCCTTATATCTTGCATATTGTCACATCTTTGATTAAGATGACAAAAGGGGACATTTTTGATGTCCACCTTTTGATGATGTCAAGGGGAAAGATATATGCATTATGTAAATGTAACTCTTGTATTTTATACATATGCAGTTGGGAAGAGATATATCTATGGGGAGAGATATGTGGGTTTGTATAAACCATTTTTGTTTGCATGATAGTGTCTATTGCAATTGGTTTATGCAACCCATGCCTATTATATGTCACCATGGCTTCTTTTGGTATAATAAGTATTTACTTTTGTGTATCTCATTTTATAATTGGTGCATATAAGTAGGGGGAGCTCATTAGCATTGTGCTTTAATTCTTTGTGTTTTACATAATGTGTATCATCATAAAAAGGGGGGAGATTGTTGAGTATTGGTGTTTCATACCAATCTTATTTGGATGATGATCACAACATTATGTTGTTGCTAATGACTCTCATGTTTTAGTCTCACAGTTTCATTTCTAGAATATCTTTCTTGGAGACTAAACACTTGGTGCAAGGATTGACATCAAGTGGAGAAGGGCCAAAGCTTGGACTCAAGGGATGCCAAAGCTTGGAGATGATGGAGAGCATCAAGGCATCATGATGGAAGACTTAGACTCTAAGGAAATCCATGTAATCCATGTAATATTTCCTTTATTGCTTTCTCTCTCATTTGAGTCTAGGTTAATGTAATGCCTTGATAGATGGCGTACTCATTCATGCATATGCATCTAGCCATCTTAGCGAGCCTTAGGATTATCATAGAATCCAACCCAATTGGCTCATCTTGACCAAAAACTCATTTGGAGTCTATGGCTTTCCATCAGTTGCCTACTGAAGGATTTACAGTCGACTGTGTGATTTTCAGTCGCCTGTCGATCCTTCTACAGTCGACTGATATGCACTACTCAAGTCAACATTTTCATTGACTTTACTTGAGCTTTACGCAACAGTCGACTGCTGCACAGTTTACAGTCGCCTATATATTTACAGTCGCATGTAGATTGGTCAACAGTCGTCTGAGTAGCGTAAGTGCAATCTTTGCCTCTTTCTGTTTTTCTCCATCTCCTGTAGCAAACGACTGATGAAGGTTTTACAGTCGCCTTACATTCCTTGCATTCATCCATGCCTTGCATTCTTTACACTTGGAGATCCTCTTCCATGCCTTGCATTCATCTATGAGTAAGCATCTCAAGGCATAGGTAAGAGTCTCTTTGTGGGAATTAGTCTTTCTCTCTTTGTGGGAGTTTATCTCTTTGTGGGATTAGTATATTCTCTTAGTGGGAATAACTCTCTTTGTGGGAGTAACTCTCTTTGTGGGAGTTTGGTGTCCTAGTGTAGGGCTAACCCTAATTCTCTGAGTGGGAGTTAGTAATTCTCTAGGTTTTGACCCCTGTGTATGGTTGGCTGGGTCCTTGTGTAGGGCAAAACCCTCTTGGTGGGGTATCTCTTTGTGAGATTTGTATTCACTTCTCTTTGTAGGATTATAGTGAATATTGGTGTGGCTGGACGTACCCAAGTTTTGGGGAACCAGGGTAAAATCTTGTGTTTGCGTGTGGATTGATTGTGTCAATTATTTCCTCTTGCATTTATTATTCCGCATTTACAAATTTAATTTTAATTGCACAATTTTATTGCCATTATACTATTCACCCGCCTCTATTGTGTTGTTGTTGTTAGTATTGCAAGGGTAAGACGATCCTTACAACCCCTAGTTGGGGTGAAACAGGCAAACTCCCCGAGACATGCTCTTACTAAAGGAGCCATGTTTTCCCCTTATTTCTCCTTCACATTTCTCCAACTCTCCTCATTTCCTCCACTCCCCGCAACTCGGGCAAGAACAGGAGGGCCACCAACCACCACAACTGTCCAGCCCCTCATGTTTTCCCTATAACTTAGTGTCCCCTAATCCCCGTGTCACCCTCCTTTAAGAGGACTTCATCATTTATTAACATTTCACTTAAAATTAATGTGTAACAAAAGGAATCACATAACAACCACCATTTTCACCTCCTCTCATTCCAACACATATAACTTTTCCAACCACAACATGTGCCCCATAGTTATCACTTCCAACACATATAACTCCAACACATATAATTTTACAACTTCACCCTTGATTGGAACAATATGAAAGGCAATCCTTAGCCACCCTTTGTTGTTTCCATTCTCTCCTTTTACATAGCCAACAACACATAAATCAACAAGGAATCAATTAAGTGCTTTCACATTCAACATGAAATTAATTAAGCATGAGCCAACAAAACATATGCCAACATCCCTTAATCCAACATGAAATTAGTAAACAAAAAGCAAGATGGCATCTTGACTTCATATAGGAATTCCAACAAAATCATGGTGGCATAATGACAACTTCATTAAATCAATTGGTACAACATGGAACTAATGACAAATTTCATACTTAACTTCATTAAAACATTCCCGCAAACACTTGGTAGGCATGAACTACAACACATAGCAATTGAATCCAATTGATACAACAAGAGTCTATCAGCATGAAAATAATAGCATGAACCCATTAGCAACAAGAAACCCAAAGCAACATGAGACATATTAGATTCATGACATGAAAAGGGATGCATTCCACAATTAAAGATAATGCTTGGATGAATTTGAATAATGATCCATAAGGAGATGGAATTCATGCTTCAAGTAACACGAATGCACATGCATAATAGAAGAAAATTTAGCATGAAGTCATAGTTATAGCATCTCTTAACATTCAGCTTGTTGGAAATTGTACAACAGTCAGGTTGAATGAAATTTTACTCCACATTTTTGTATGGAACAAAATAATGGAATGTAAATAAGAGTTATAGGTATGATAGTTTTGGATTCATAAATAAAATTTCCGGCAAAAATATTAAGTAAGTGATTTATGGTGAATTATTTGGTGAAGTCTGTCAAATCTGTTTTCAAGACAGATTTCAGAGTCTGTTTTGATTACTGATTTTGGGACTATTGCAGTCAGAATTTCGAAAATTATGCACTGAAATGAAATTGTACATAAACTTGTTTACTTTCCAACAAGACCAAAACTAGTATATTATATAGAGTGTGCAAAGAGTTATACCCGTTTTCGTAAAAGGTGTTCAGTTTTGATTGAAACCAGAACAGTAGGCATATCCGAATTTTTATCAAATCATACAGTTAAAATTTTGGAAAATGATCTAAATAGAAGTTGTTCTTAACTACGAGATACACAAAATATAAAATTTCCAAAGCATTCCTAATAGCCAATTAAGCCCAAAACTTAGTCAAAGTTTCAGCTTTTCAGGATAAAGCTTTCAGCATCAAGAAAAAAAGTGTTCCATGAAAATTAATCATGTATTAAGCTCAAAATTAAACATGTACCAATTCTACAAATGACAACCAAATAGCATACTATGGGAAATTGGATTCCTAGCTCAATCCAAATGATGAGATCTTCTCTTCTTTTCTTACTTTCTCTTCATCTATTTCTCCTTTCCTTTATCTCTTCCTTTTGGGTTTTTCCTTAATTTCTTACATTTCTTTTTTGTTTCTTTCGTCTTCTTCTTTTTTGTGATGAAGCATTCATCCAAAACCAAAAGTGGGAGGAAACGAAATGAGAAAAATAAAGGGAAGAGAAAAAGATGGTGTGTAGAGTGTAGAAGAATTAAAGTATTAATTTATTAAAAGATCTTTTCTTAAAATCCGATAATTTACAAGTTTGCCATTCCTCCCAATGGTTCTAGTATTGACATGTGTCATGGTAGTAATAGCATAAGGTAAAATATCTAATTATTTATTTAATTAGTATGGCTTGCTAATAAAATACAAGATCTCTTTAGAAAATATCTCATATAAGTCCCTTTATTTGCAAGTTTACCATTGCTCCAAGCCTATTCGTAATTGCCCACTAACTAGGGATCTTAATTACAATGATGCCAATGATGACATTAGTATAAAATAGAAATACAATTGCCCCTACACTAACTCACTTCCTAACACTTAGCCTCTTCTAACTACAACCATAAGTACCAACATTCCAGTACTCATGAAAGGTAAGAATACTAATAAATAACATAACCATAACCATAATAATAATAAAACTATTACCATACTACAACACCATTAACACACTACACAACATATCAAGGAAATCCAATAGTACTAGTAATAATATCTAACATTACTACTACTACTACTATCACATCCTTGTTACAAATCACATCATCACCACTAATAGACAATGCACCCATAGTAATACATCAATACATACACGATATATCATACAAAAGATAGGCCCTAATATATATAGCTCTCTGGACCATTACATTCTACCCACCTTAAAAATAAAGTCTGTCCTCGGACTTCCTAACTGAGGACAAAGCCTAGGGGGATCAGATATATACTGTAGGTGCTCTCACGTCGCCGATCGTCTTATTGACTCCCAATTGCTCCAGTATCGCCCTAAATCCCTGAAATGGACATAAACGCTCCGAAAGTCATATTATTCCAAATAATAGCATAAAAGCGTATAAAATATGTAAATGAGCAATCATTTTGACGTGTAATCATTTAGATAAAATGTGGAATATAATGACACATCAAAATCCACCAAGCTTACCTCTTACTCGTCCTCGAGGAAGACTAGTAAGAAGCGAACACAGGAGATGAATACAATGGAGATGTGAGGCGTTGGCATGTAATGGAGACAAGGGCTTCAATCTTAAATTCAGAAAATACAAGAATCCAAGATATGCAAGATCTCATGAACACACGTCAATATGAAATTAGAACACATATACACAACACATACTTAAGTCTCGCTCAAATTAAAATAAAGTGGATTTCCATAAATAAAATGAACTTGATAAGCAGTAAAAAGAGATTAGAGTTATATCATATCATATTTTATCATGCAATATACTAAGTTCACATAAATGAAACCAATGTTCACAACTCATTCTCTAAGCAGTATAATATGTCGTGATCAAACGTTTTCAAGTATGCGTGGTATTTTATTACACTTCATGGAATGAATTTAGCAAATTCAATCAATGTAAGGCATCACCACACTATGACCATTTCAAGACTTCTAGGACCCATCAACTTTGCCATGTCTTTGTTCTATATAGAAATGGATATAAGGATATGAGACTTTTGTAATTTTATATTTTTTGGCTATATGAATATTTCATATGCATTTTTCTGTCTTTGTATACACGAGATGACTCAATATATACAAAAAGCGGCCTATGCATCCCAGACCAGACGGTCTTAGGGCATCGGGTTACGAAGAACCCCTAGGGCCTTTTATTCACGATATTTGTTTGATTTTTGTATTTTTGAGATTTTTGCAAACTCACGTAAACGCGATCGAGTGCAAAACATGATCAAAGATCATTTATTGGCTATTCACAAAAGAAAAAGAAAAAGCATAGAATTTAGACATGGCTCGGTTTCAGGAATCCTAATCATCACTACTTTGATTATCGTGGGATTATCATATCTCTTTTAAATCACTAAACATCCATGAAGCAATAGAGTTATCAATCAAATCACGCAGGAGTCAAATAATTTTCAGATTTGATTCATTCATTTTTAGCTTAACTGTTTCGAGAATGTGGTTGTGAAACTATGGATTCTACTATGAAAAAGCATATTAACAAAGATACACTAATCAAGGAATCGAACTCTAATCTAACAGATATCAAAGTTCATAAAAAATAAATCCACGATATTTCATAAAAAATGAAGCATATGAGACATAAATATAGAAGTCAACATGGTACATATGGAAATTTCGAAGTGTGTTTCACGATGAAGCAAAGTGTGTGCACTATGCACTCCCCCAAGCTTAAACATCACATTTTCATCAATGTGTGTATGATATAAATAGATGACAACGACAAGATGGGGGGCCACACACAAAATTGTCTCTCTCCCCCAAGCTTAAACATCACATAAAAATTAGGGAGAGAGGCAAAATAAGCGCCAAAAATAAGGGTGCAAAAGATAATTGAGCCATCATATGGGGTGAATTTATTAAACTAAGAAAGCATATAAAATCATATACGGTCCTCTCGCTGTCGAGAGGATTCGTGTTTATTGAAAACATAAAATACTACACTGCTAGATTGGTACCACCTGTAGCAAAAGACGGGTCCAATATCTTTGCAGGTGCAGGCAGCTACTCTATCTGCACTTTCCATGGCTCCGCCAGGTGCCTATCTTCATGAGCTCCATTAGATTCCAGCAATGCGGCTCCCAGCATCTCCCCAAGTACTCAACATGTACCTTGCAAGAGATGAGCTGCATCAATCTGATGTGGAAAATTCTTCCCCAAAATAAATGTATTCCAGATAGGGTCATCAACAATAGTATTTAAAATTAAAGATGGTTGACACTTCCCTGGAAATAAATCTCTATGCTCGTGCACCACGTCGATCAACTCCTCGTTATTTTCCTCTGGTTCCTCAGGTAACTCTGGCATAATAGAGTGGGTATCGTCAAGATGCTCCTCATCATCATCAGACTCATCCCAGCGCACCTTCTGATCATATTCAACAGCATCCATGTGTGCTAACTCCTTTCTTTCCTCCTTGTATATGTCCTATTGTACCTCTTAATCATATGTATGTGTATCCTGCAAAAGGTGTAATGAGTCATCGAAATCTGAATCATAATAAACATCATACACCAGAGGGAAATCAAATGTAAAGGGCGAGGGAGTGAAGAGATCTCCCTGAAGGGGAGCAGTAAGCTCTGGTGGGTGGTCCTCTAAGGGATGCTCAGCCTCTGTAGAAAGTGGAGGTGGCTGTGGTAGCTCGAAAGGAGGAGGATAATGCTCGGAATCCTCATGAATGGTTGAGTCCTCGTCCCAATGCACAACCTCCTCGACAAAAGTCTCTGGCTCTGCGTGTAATATGTAAGATAAATATAGCTCAGCCTCCTCGCGATGTACTGCTTCGGCCTCCTCCTCGAGTTCCTTTGGTATAGTAGGCAAAGTGAATTTCATCTTCTCCTTTTTACGCCTATATCTTCGTTTCCGTCCTGGAACTCAAGGAACCTGATTGCATGGCTTGGACTTCCCAATAGTAGGTGCAGGTGGCTCTATGGGCTCCTGTATCTCGGCCACGATATAAAAGTGGGTCGTGTGCCCCTCAACTAGAGCGCAGACTCCATCATCAATTGTGCCTGTGGAAGAGATACGATGAGTAATAAACTTTTGAAATCCAAGCTCAAAAGGGTCACCTGTCGTTATCATTAATGGACCGGTGCATCGAACTACGTCCACGATGCTTCTCAATAAGTCCATATATGTGTCCTCCTCTGACAGCTCGGATGTCTCTATTTGTGGAGTTTAATGGTGTAAAGGCAGATATGATCACCTTCAAGTGAAGCATACACTCCATCTATGATAGTACCTGCATCAGAGACATTAGCCATAAAAAAATCTATGAATGCTTGGTCGGATGGTTTACCTACCGTAACGGTTAGCGAACCAGTAGATCGAGCGTCATCTATCATTTGCTCCAAGGTTGCTGCCAACTGCAGATCACTGAACTTCCCCACTTGCATCCTCTTCATAAACTCACGTTAGGGTCCCTTTAGTCTTCCAGCAAAGAATATCAAATAGCCTGGGACCATCCCACTCATGGTCTGACTCCGCATGGAACATCTCTAACATTCTTTCGAACTTGCACAATGCTTCTTCAAATGACTCTCCATCAGCCTGATAAAATGTAGCGAGGTATATATAAGATCGTATAGAACCCGGTCGCATCCTTGGAAGCACCATCGTTGCATCAACTGTACCTGATCAAGCAAAGTAGACAACCTGGAAAAGACGTCAGTGGTACAAAGAGAGATAAAGATAATAATAATAGAAGGTGGTGGTGAAAAAATCTCTCTCCATTTTATTTTATTTTGTTTTGTTTTTATTTTGTTTTTATTTATTTTTTTAGTTTTAGTTCTTTATGCAATCTAGTCAACCTAATTGTGGTAAATAGATAATATGGTGGAACGCCTCCCAGGCAACGACGCCATAAACTTGATCGTGCCAAAATGTAACCCTAGAGCGACCTAGTAATGGCGCAAATTACACGGAGATAAATCCCCGGCAACTGCGCCATAAACTTGATGCGTCCAGAACTAACTCCGAAACGATGTCGTTTACCGCAAGCGCACGGTATAGTGGCAAGCGGGTATCGAACACGGGGAAGCGGTGCTATACTACCTATCTACTCATAGGTTGAGTTAGACTTGCGGGTTTATTGATGGATGTGGATTGTGAATTGTCATGATGGTGATGGAAGCAAAAGTCGTGTCACTCGATGTCGCAAATATGGGGTTCCACACAAAGAAAGAAAGAAATAAAATACAAAATATTAGGGCTTAGGACTCGCCACTAGGACTGTCGGATGTCGACGCTAGGTTAGGACTCTTACGTTGCGTTGGTTTTATTGGGATTTGTAGCATCTAGAAAGTGAATTCATGCGTCTGGGCATCATGAATCTAACATATCACATTAACCCTACTCTCACGATAGGCGCATACGATACGTGCATTAAGGATCTACAAAGTTCTCACCACTCTCGTGGTTCGAACGCTCTCAACTCGTACCACTCTCGTGGCTTAGAGCTTCGAGGTACTTTGGTGGCTCTCATTGACGCAATGGCGGTAGCCGTCAATTAGTAATATAGTTTGTCGGTAGATCCCCTCAAGGCACAAGCCTGGCATGGTCACGTACCTCGGTTGAATCCACTAACTCCATAATTAAATTAATAGGATACTCCTTAAGCTAATCGATTCAACCAACCGTGGACACGATCGCAGTATGAGTTCTCCTAGGGATTTTGCTAGATCGACCAAAATACAACCCCTTTTATACCCAACGCATCATAAAAATCCCAAATTTGCATCTAAATCCTAAGGTCCATGGGCTAATCCCTTAGCCCTAGAAAAGACTGCTCAAGCATAGCAATAGCAATAGATAATAGAACACACAAAGATTTCATTGCATGCATAAAAAAGGGATAAACAATAAGAAATCACACAGAAATAATAATAGAAGAGAAAAAGGCAAAAATACTTATCTTGATACAAGGGAGGGGCCTAGGGCATAGCCTAACTCTCCAAAAATCGTCGCCGAAAAACCCTAAAGAGATCCAAAAAAACTCCTCTCCAAAAGTCCCTAAAAAATCTCTCTAAAAGTCTCCCCAAAAGATATACAAAAGTCCCCAAAAATCCCGCACAAAAACTCTCTCCAAATCGTCCCCAAAATCCGAGCGCAAATTAAAATCTGGGCCCACGGCGACTCGGTCCGAGTAGAAAGCTGATCGGTCGAGTACGTCAGGAAATCTGGAATCATCACCCAAATGTCGCTATGTCTGCTCGGACCGAGTAGGGTCTGCTCGGTCCAAGTAGGTAGTTGCCCGGTCGAGTAATAGGTTGCTCGATCGAGTCTGTCAGTAGGTTGGACCTCTCCCCCAAAACATCGCACTACCTGCATGGTCTGAGTAGCATCTTCTCGGTCGAGTTTTCACCCTGCTCGGTCGAGTAGACAGCTGCTCGGTCGAGTAGGTGGTCAAAAATACGTTTCAGCATCATTTTTCACTCTGCTCAGTCGAGTAGTGTACTGCTCGGTCGAGTAGGAAGTTGCTCGGTCGAGTAGGAGGTTAGAAACACATTTCAGCATCATTTTTCACTCTACTCGGTCGAGTAGTACAATGCTCGGTCGACTAGGGTGCTAAAAACAGATTTCAGCACTGCAGCATCAACTTGTAGAAATTTTCCAGTGCTCATCCGACCTCCGATTGGCACGTCCTTGGTTGTGTTGGAACCTTCATGAAGTCTATTATCTGGGAAAAATATCAGAAAAATGCTGAAAAATCTCATGGGATAGCAGATTTTAAAAGAGTGCACGGATGTCCTGTTTCCAGCACTTCAGGTCGCTCGATTCCTTCGCCGCATCATAGTTCGATCTGGCGACCTTCTCTCTTGTCTCTTCCTTGCTCTAGTATTATTCTTTGGCACCTCGAGCAGGTCATCATTAGTCTCATTTGTGCTCTCACGTCGCCGATCGTCTTATTGACTCCAAATTGCTCCAATATCGCCCCAAATCCCTGAAATGGACAAAACCGCTCCAAATGTCATATTATTCTAAATAATAGCATAAAAGCATATGAAATATGTAAATGAGCAATCATTTTGACGTGTAATCATTTAGATAAAGTGTGGAATATAATGACACATCAGGAGTGCATACGAATAAGATTTTCAGTTGATTTGAGCTTGTAGGTTCGAAGGGTCTTTTGGCATTCCTAATGTTATCTAACTTGGGAGTCATCGACCCAACACTCCTTACACAAATCAACCAAGAATCCAAAAAGAAAAAATAAATGATCAAGAATTTGGACATGAATGGGGCTAGCAATCTCGTGGATCATGGAACGATAGCGCGTCGTAAATACCACCTCTTTTGAAATCTTCTATCATTCCAGAGGTTAAAGTATTTTTCTCATATTTTTTATGATAGTAGACTTCCTGACGGTTCCAACGCCTCTAAGAACGCGTCAATCGGAGGTTGGATGAAATCTGGAGAATTTCTGCAAGTCGATGCTGCAGTGCTGGAATTCGCATGTCAGTGTCACTCGGCCGAGTAACATTTCCACTCGGTCGAGTGACCAGTTTTTGCCAGTTTTTGACAGAGTGCTGTTCTCTGGAAATTTTGCAGGAATTCTCACTCGGCCGAGTGAGCTTTCCACTCGGCCGAGTCGCGACTGGCGCAGAACTTAAGTTACACGCAGAATTTGTTTTGGGCGCGGGTTTCAGGGGGTTTTTAGGCAGTTTTGTTAGGGTTTTTTGGGGCTATTTAAGAGGGTTGTAGCCATCATTAGAGGAGGTTCCCAATATGTTTTTTTGGAGGTCCCCAACATGTTTTCTTAGGGATTCTTTTGGAGGTTAGGCCATGCCCTATGCCCCCTCTTGGATCTAAAAGCTTGTATTTTGGATTGAAGATCTTCATCAAGCTAAGTATTTTGTTCTTATTGTTTAAATCTTTGTTTTTCTATCTTTTTGTATGCAAGCAATGATTTTTATTGATTCTCATATCGTTATTGCTATGCTAAAGTAGATTTGTTGTTCTAGGGCATGGGGATGAACCCTATGGATCTAATTTCAGATTTGTGATGAATGGATTTCTAAATTGCTATAACTGCTAGGAGGTTAGGTTGTGATTGATTTATTACGGATAGCTAGGGATTTCCATCGATCTAGGGTTTGCAAGCGATTGGATTCTAATCGATGGGAAGGCCTAGATATTCGATTTAGGTTTATAATCGAGATTCTCTAGACTTGGTTTGTAAGAGATTGGACCAAAGCTAGGATTTTTATTATAAATCTATACCCATATTCGTTTGCAATAGATTAGACGAATACGAACTATCACAACCTAGATCGTAACTCGAGTTTGCACGAGAGTGGGCTCGAGGAGCGATTGAACGATGATGTCGATCCTAATGCTAGTGGCTTAGGCTAGGGTTTGCAAGAGATTGGGCCCTATCCTAGGTTTGCTATAGACTGGCAATAGCGCGAGAGCGTGAGCTTGGTTCTCTATTCAGTTACGACTAGTTCACCTCAACTCAAGTCTAGTAATATTGAGATTCACTATTTACAATGATGTATGACGATCTGTAGTGGGAATTCCCTAGCCCTAGACACTTTTATTATATTGTATTTGAATCGATATTTGACCGAATTCTTTATCACCGACACCGACATCCACCACCATTTCCATTATATCATTCCATAACCATCTCCACCAATAAAACATTCGTAGTCAAACCAACCTAGGATAGATTGGAACCGACACCACCTCCTCGTGTTCGATACCCGCTCGCCACTTGACCGTGCGCTTGCGGTAAAACTACAATCGTTCTCCGGGTGTATATCCGGGACCGATCAAGTTTTTGGCGCCATTGCCGGGGAGGTGTTTTCCGTTGGGTGCCAATTTGTCACAATTAGGTTGATTAGACTACGAAAAAAAAATTTAATTTAAAAAGAAGGGAAATTTTCACCCCCGCCACCATTATTATAATTTTTATATTCTTTTGTGTCACTGATATCTTTTCTCCAGGTATTTATCTTTTTTGATCAGGTGCTATAGATTATACTACGTGGACCACAGATTTTGATCAGGGTGTTCAGATGGGAGATTACTATTTTGATCAGAGTGTTCAGATGGGAGATTACTATTTTGATCAGAGTGCTCAGATGGGAGAATACTATTATGATCAGAGTGCTCAGACGGGAGAATACTATTTTGATCAGAGTGCTCAGATAGGAGAATACTTTTTTAAGGAGATGCACTGGCTCGAGCTTGATGAGAGACAAAGGATCTTTTTTGATGAGATGCATGCACACCAGGTTGAAATGCAAGCCGGGCTTGAAAAGAGTCACCTTCTATTGGAACGGGTGAAGATGCAACTTGAAATGAATGCGCTCATGTTTAAGGTTGCGATGATTCCCAAAGATATCAGTTCTGTTCCTTCATCTTATGGGCAAGAAGAATCTCCAATCATATTACCAGAGCCAGAATGTGCCGCCGTCGATCACACATCCTACAATACAGCTGTTGCATATGAAGAGTGGATGGACGAAGGTACAGTGGAGGAAGCAGAAATTGAGCCACCAGTGCAGCCAGAGGAGGATGGATTTCAGAGATTATTGGAGGGTCTCTTGGAGTCAGTGAGGTTCACCGGTTCAGAGAGCATTACAGCAGGTGATGCATTTGAGCTACGATTTGCAGATTTTGTTAGGAACTGTGTTTCAGCTGCAGGAACAATTGAGGAGGAAATCCATGTCAGTCTTGAGGGGGATAGACTATATTTTCGGATTGCTTACGGGCATTCCCCTCCACATGATACATCCCCACAAGCTGACACACCTGAGCAGCCAGCATCACCATCCCAGAGAGAGCCTACATTGATAGTTGATGAGAAGGCAAAGGAGCACATTATCGAGCCAGAGCATATTACCGAGGAGGCCTCACATACGGAGCCAGAGCATGCTTTTGAGGAGGCCTTACACAGAGAGCCAGAGCTTATCACCGAGGAGGTCGTGCATCGGGACGAGGACACAGCCATTCATGAGGATCCCGAGCACTATTCTCCTCCATTAGAGCTCCCGCAGCCACCTCATCCTTCCACTGACGTCGAGGACTATCCCACAGAGCTTACTGCTCCCACTCAGGGAGATATTTTTACCCACTCTATTTCTGAATCATGTATTCCATTCGATATTTATTTTGATTCAGATATTTTTGACACGTCATACCTTTTGCAGCACACATACGATTATGGACCGGAGGTATGCTTGGACGTGTCACAGTTTGACGAGCCTATCGAAGAGGTCCACACCTATGATCCAGATTTACCTGAGCAGCTGAGAGAGGACACCACGGAGATAGCTATCAAAGAACAAGAGGATATTGAATTATTTCCAGGGAAGTATCGTCCACCACTATTTATTTCATATATTTCTATAGACGATCCTCTTTGGAATACTTTTATTATGAGGGTGAAATTTTTGCAGCGAACTGATGCATCCTATTCTCTGCAAGGTACAGGTGGAGTCCTTGTGAGAATGCTGGAGGATGCATTGCTGGAGTTCGTTGGAGTCCATGGACACACGCATCTGGCGGAGCCACGGAAGGAACAGTTGGAGCAGTTGCCTGCACCGGCAAAGATACTGGATCCGCCTTTTGCTATATGTGATATCAATCCAGTAGTGTAGAAAATTTTATGCTTTCAATAAACACGAATCCTCTCGATAGCGAGAGGACCGTATAGATTTGCTTGAATAAATATCATCTCATATGACGGCAACAAAAATTTCTACACCCCAAACCCATTATATATATTAATTGCCCTCTTCATATTTTGATGTGTCACATCCTTTTGCTCACCACCATCGAGCATTTCTTTCAAGTGAAACCTTACTTTCTTATTCGTTTGACTTGATCACGCTTTGCAAAGCCATGACATTTTTGATTGAGTCATCTGAATAGGATTGTTTGGTATAACCTTGGGGGAAGGCGCTCTCATGCATCATTGTATGTGCATGTAGTTGCATTAGGATTTCATGTCATTCATTTCATCATTTTTCATTCACCTCCCTCATATTTATCGTTGTTCCTCATATTTTTCCTTTTATGATCACATTGAGGACAATGTGAAGTTTAAGCTTGGGGGAGTGCATTTCCATGCCATTTAGATGCATTAGTTGCATTTTTAATTTATTTTAGTTTTTTTTAGAATTTTTCAAAATTTTGCATCATCTTTTTGAATTTTCCATCTTATTTTCCTTTTATGTGTGTTCATGCATCATGTTGTGTGCTTCTTTTTCTTTTCTTCCCTCTCTTTTATTTTTTTATATCTTTATTTTCATTTCTCTTCTTCCGCTAGATGAGTTTTGTATGATGATATCTCTTATTGCTTTACCAACCATCACGATGCTTATTATTCCTTGTCATGCTACTTAGAGTATTTCATAGTCTTGCTATTCACATGTGCTTGCAAATCTATTTCTTTTGATGATTCCTCTATATGAATGCATGATATTAATTGAAGCTGAATGTATTGATTAGGGTTTAGTATGCTTTTGTTGGAAATGCACCAAGATTCACGCATCATTAGTATATCTGAAGCATTGGTTTTATTGTCTTATTCACCTTCTGTTGCATGCCTGATATGGTTGTAAACTTTACAGCTTGACTTCACTATTTATTGAAATGATTGAGAATATCCACGCTTACATATGAGTTTTAGTTGAAGTATTATTTTATTGAACCGTTCGTGCACATCTTTGAGTGAACCGAGTGTTACATTATTTCCTTCTCCACATATATCTTTTTATTCTCTACATGTCACTTGAGTTCACCGCCTAAAGCTACTTATATCGCATCTATTTCCCGAAAATCTCCACAAAAGAAAAAGTTGCTCCAAAAAGTCCAAAAAGCCAAAAAGGAGCCAAAACAAAAAAATACAAATCAAATAGCTCCTACAAAAATCCAAAAAGAAAAATGAGAAACAAAAAGGTCAAAAAGAAAAGAAAGATATTTCTCTATCTCATTATTGGAGCCACAAAATACTTGGGAAACCCAAGGCAAAAATCTCATTTTCCACTATCATATTTCTTTAGATGTGATGCCTCAAGCTAAGCTTGGGGGGGGTGAATTCATTCGACCAAATGAGTGAGTATGACCTTAGAGTGGAGACGTGCATGAATGTGGATATTCGATAATACTTAGACTTTACAAAATATATTAGATATGGAGATTTTTCATGATTTGAAATAAATATGTGAATGCCATGACTCTTATTCTATTCTCTATTGCATGCTTGGTGTGTATCTTATATGCTTCATTTATAACTTTTGATTGAAAAGTGCATCGCTAATGAATTGTATATTATATTCTATGAAATGTGTGATGTGGATATGAATTGATTGCATGAATTTAGGGAGTCCCTTCCTTTGTTCTTAAAAGCTTGCAAGTACCATGTTTAAATAAGATATGAAATCTTTATAGCATGAGATTCGTATTTTCTGAGTTATCGTGATGTGTAGCTTTGGCTTGAGATCTGAGAATAATCTAGCGACCCCTTCCACCTCATGTTCTTTCTTTTTCATTTCATTTTCTTTATTTTCATCTCCCGAGTTCGTCTCTCTAATTATCTTCCTCGAGGACGAGTAAGAGGTAAGCTTGGGGGATTTTGATCGGTCCATATTTTACACCTTTTTTCTGCATATTTGCATGCCATTTCGGTTGCTCATATTGCGATTTTCACGATTATTCGATGATATTGTGTTACTTTTCACTATTTCTTGTTTTTGTCGGATTTCAGGAAATATGAGCAATTGGGAGCAAAAATGAGCTTAAAGGACTTGCACGCATAAGGGAGCATCTCTCATGGACTTATTGAGGACCTATCAGCGATAGAAGACGAGTGGAAGAAGAAAGAACGTCGTAGGAGTGACGAGGAAGCGAAATGATGAAGATTGGGCATTTTCAGCATGCCACTCGGCCGAGTGAAGGAGTCACTCGGCCGAGCAAAGAAGCCTGCTCGGCCGGCCAGATCGGACACGCAATTACTTGAAGATTAGCGTGCACTCGGCCGAGTGACGACATCCCACTCGGCCGAGTATGGAGACACCACTCGCCCGAGTGGCACACGAACGACGGCATCCAAAAAGACCAGACTGACTGTAATCCGTCAGTCGACTACGAGCTCCGACTCGGCCGAGTACCAAAAGCCCCTTGGCCGAGTGACATTTGCCGCTCGGCCGAGTGATGCCGAGGACACGTAGCGCCTAGATTTTCAGACAGCCTCCCACTCTTTTGAAATTTTCTATCATTCTAGAGGTTAAAGTATTTTTCTCATATTTTTTATGGATAGTAGACTTCGTGACGGTTCCAACGCCGCCAAGAACGCGTCAATCGGAGGTCGGATGAAATCTGGAGAATTTCTGCAAGTCGATGCTGCAGTGCTGGAATTCGCATGTCAGTGTCACTCGGCCGAGTGACATTTCCACTCGGCCGAGTGAGATTCCCACTCAGCCGAGTGACCAGTTTTTGCCAGTTTTTGACAGAGTGCTGTTCTTTGGAAATTTTTCAGGAATTCCCACTCGGCCGAGTGAGCTTTCCACTCGGCCGAGTCGCGACTGGTGCAGAACTTAAGTTGCGCGCAGAATTTGTTTTGGGCGCGGGTTTCAGGGGGTTTTAGGCAGTTTTATTAGGGGTTTTTGGGGATATTTAAGAGGGTTGTAGCCATCATTAGAGGAGGTTCCCAATATGTTTTTTTGTTGGAGGTCCCCAACATGTTTTCTTAGGGATTCTTTTGGAGGTTAGGCCATGCCCTAGGCCCCCTCTTCGATCTAAAAGCTTGTATTTTGGATTGAAGATCTTCATCAAGCTAAGTATTTTGTTCTTATTGTTTGAATCTTTGTTTTTCTATCTTTTTGTATGCAAGAAATGATTTTTATTGATTCTCATATCGTTATTGCTATGCTAGAGTAGATTTGTTGTTCTAGGGCATGGGGATGAACCCTATGGATCTAATTTCAGATTTGTGATGAATGGATTTCTAAATTGCTATAACTGCTAGGAGGTTAGGTTGTGATTGATTTATTACGGATAGCTAGGGATTTCCATCGATCTAGGGTTTGCAAGAGATTGGATTCTAATCGATGGGAAGGCCTAGATATTCGATTTAGGTTTATAATCGAGATTCTCTAGACTTGGTTTGCAAGAGATTAGGCCAAAGCTAGGATTTTTATTATAAATCTATACCCATATTCGTTTGCAAGAGATTGGACGAATACGAACTATCACAACCTAGATCGTAACTCGAGTTTGCACGAGAGTGGGCTCAAGGAGCGATTGAACGATGATGTCGATCCTAATGCTAGTGGCTTAGGCTAGGGTTTGCAAGAGATTGGGCCCTATCCTAGGTTTGCTATAGACCGGTAATAGCGCGAGAGCGTGAGCTTGGTTCTCTATTCAGTTACGACTAGTTCACCTCAACTCAAGTCTAGTAATATTGAGATTCACTATTTACAATGATGTATGACGATCCGTAGTGGGAATTCCCTAGCCCTAGACACTTTTATTATATTGTATTTGAATCAATATTTGACCGAATTCTTTATCACCGACACCGACATCCACCACCATTTCCATTATATCATTCCATAACCATCTCCACCAATAAAACATTCGTAGTCAAACCAACCTAGGATAGATTGGAACCGACACCACCTCCTCGTGTTCGATACCCGCTCGCCACTTGACCGTGCGCTTGCGGTAAAACTACAATCGTTCTCCGGGTGTATATCCGGGGCCGATCAGCAGCACTAACTAATAAGCCACTTCGCCTATCCGGGCTACAACTTCAATTGGGCATATTTATCTCGGGCTCAACTTCCCATGTTTACCAAACCGGATCGTTCCACGGACTGGTGATATCTTTAAGAATACATAATCACCAGGCTGAAATTCAAGTGGACGCCGTTTCGTGTTTGCCCAGTGCTTATAACGGTCTTGGGCTACACGAAGATTCTCTTTGATCGTTCGCACTACATCAACCGTAGCAGTCACTATATCTGGTCCCAAATTTTCACCATCTCCCACATCATCCCAGCTCAGGGGTGATCGGCAATTCCTACCATACAAAGCCACATAGGGAGCCATACCAACGCTTTCCTGATAACTGTTATTATAAGCAAATTCCACTAGATGGAGATGGTCTTCCCAGAACCCCTTGAAATCCAACATGCAAGCCCTAAGCATATCCTCCAATATTTAAATGGTGCGTTCTGACTGACCATCTGTCTGTGGGTGATATGCAGTACTGAACTTCAAATGGGTCCCCAAACTGGCCTGCAAGCTCCTCCAGAAGTGAGATGTAAATCTAGTATCACGATCTGACACAATGCTCACCGAAACTCCATGCAACCTTACAATCTCCTCCATGTACTTCCGACCTAAAACTTTTGTAGACTGACCAAGTCGAAACGGGATAAAGTGCGCTGACTTAGTCAATCGGTCGATAATCACCCATATAGCATCATTCCCCTTCGGGGTACACGGTAGACCAGTCACAAAGTCTATGGTTACATGTTCCCACTTCCACTCCGGTATCGGAAGTGGTTGCAATAAACCTGCGGGTCTCTGGTGTTCTACTTTCACCTACTGGCAAACTAGACACGAAGCCACGCTCTTCGCCACACTTCGTTTCATCCCATGCCACCAGTAGTGTTGTCGCAGATACTTATTCATTTTGATTCCTACAGGGTGAACAGAATAAGGAGAATTGTGTGCCTCCTTCAGTAGCTCCTCTCGAATATTTCTTGCTGGCACACACACCCTGTTCCCAAACCTTAAGGAACCATCCTCATGAATACAAAAGTCTATCCGAAGCCCTGCCTCGACTTGTTCTCGAATCCGCTTCAATTTCACATCGTTCAGCTGATCAGCCTTAATTCTATCCATCAGGTCAGGTTGAATCTACAAACCCAACATATCTACCCTTCCACCTGGAAGGATCACTTCAACATCCATCCGTCTTAGATCTCCTCGAAGCTAAGGCTGCATAGTCAACCTCATCACAGCTGGTAGTCGACTAAGAGCATCATGCACCACATTCACCTTCCCTGGATGGTACTGCAAATCAATATCATACTTAGCCATTAATTCAAGCCAACGGCGTTGCCTCATGTTTAACTCCTTCTAAGTTTTAAGGCATATTTCAAACTTTTATGGTCAATGTAGATCTTTACATGTTTGCCCAACAAGAAATGTCTCCACAACCTTAGGGCATATATGACGGCAACCAGCTCTAGGTCGTGGGTAGGATAATTCTGCTCATGCACCTTCAATAATCTGGAAGCATAAGCTACTACTCGTCCATGCTGATGAAGGACAACCAAGTCCCTTTCCTGAAGCATCAAAGAAAATTTCGAAGCCGCCTGATCGGTCAGGAATTTTCAACACCGGAGCTGTGGTCAATCGACGCTTCAGTTCCTCAAATTCGCACTGACACTCCTCTGACCACACATAAGGTACTTCCTTCTTAGTCAAATGAGTCAGAGGTGAGGCAATCTTGGAGAAGTCCTTGATAAACTTCCGATAGTATCCGGCCAACCCCAAGAAACTCCTGATCTCAGTGACTGATCGAGGGATAGGCCAATTCTCTACTGCAGCGACCTTCTCTGGGTCGACAGACACTCCCTCTCCTGAAATAATGTGTCACAGGTATGCGACCTTAGTCATCCAAAACTGACATTTACTGAACTTAGCATACAGTCGATGCTCTCTTAGAGTATTCAAGACCATCTGCAAATGTTCAGCATGTTCATCCTCAGTCTTCGAATACACTAAAATATCATCAATAAAAACTACCACAAACTTATCCAAATAATCAAGGAAGACCTGATTCATCAGCCTCATAAAGGTTGCCGGGCCATTAGTTACTCTAATGGCATTACCAAGAATTCATAATGCACATACCGAGTTCTAAACGCCGTCTTCGGAACATCCGTTCCATGCACCTTCACTTGATGATAACCACTTCGTAAATCCAGCTTCGAGTACACTCGTGAACCCCCTAGCTGATCAAAGATGTCATCAATCCGAGGGAGATGATACTTGTCTTTCACTGTCACTTTGTTCAGATCCTTGTAATCAATGCACATCCTCCAAGTTCCATCCTTTTTATTTACTAACAACACTGGTGCTCCACACGGAGATACACTCGGACGTATCAGTCCTCTATCAGACAAATCAGTCAACTGATCGCGAATCTCAACTAATTCAGGTGGAGACATACGATAAGGAGCTTTTGCTATTGGCTGTGCGCCCGTCAATAAGGTCAATAGTGAATTCTAAAGACCTATCTGGAGGTAGTCCAAAAATATCATCGGGAAATACATCTGGAAATTCTTGAACTACCTTAGGCAAAACTATTTCTGCGTCCATCGTCATTTCCAAGGACGACGCCTTAAACTTCAAGGGTTCCAGAGCCCGAGTACCACTACAAAAGTCAAACTCTGGGTAGCCAGGGATTCGAAAGAGTACCCTCCTTAATTTACAGTCTATGGATGCATAAAACATCCCCAACCAATCCATTCCAAATACTGCCTCATAATCTGGTAGTTCGATCACAAGAAAATCTGCATATAGCTCTCGACCTCCTATCTCCACGGAGCAATTCCGTAATCCTGACACACTACATATCACACCATTACCCGTATGCACATTCCACTTAGCAGTAGAAGAATCAACAAATATAGAATGCTTCGCCACAAATCCCTTGGACAAAAAACAATGTGACGCTCCAGAATCAAACAAGGACCAGGCTGGATATGAAGCTACTCTAACCATTCCTATAATAGCACAGCATCAACAACTATCCATCTAGCAGTAGCTAAACATAAAACCATGAAATACAAGGACTAGGATTAGTGTCATACCAGCGATCACCTGTCCTGAGTGCTCGGCCTCAACCGCTGTCATCTGAACTACGGCGGCCTCTGTGGAGCAGGAGCCTTCCTCTGGAAGTTGCGCTGGGAAGGCCTCCTTGGAGGTCCACTCAGAGCAGTCGGTCGCAGCCCCGGCGGTGGTGGAAGAGCCAACCGCTGTGGTGCCGATGGAAGAGCCCTCGGCTGAGGCAGTGCAACTACTACTAGTACTGGTGCCTCCATAGGCCGTCTCCGTCGGGAGCAATCCCTACCGAAGTACCCCATCTTGCCGCAGGTGTAGCACTGTTTGCCCATAACCCTACAATCCTTGGTTGCATGCCCAGGCTTCCCACACCTCGAACAAGCAGGCCCCCTCTGAGGTACTGGCGGATATCCTGATCGCTTGAAGGTCACCTGGTGATTCGGGCAAGGAATAGCTCTCTGTGGTGCTACAGGTCGTCTGTCGACAACTGGAAGATTTCCCAGGCTCCTCAAGTGTAGCTCGTACCGTCGAGCCGCGCTAAGCACTGCCTCATATGTCAACAGCTCCTGTGTAGCCATAGCCCCTCTGACCTTTGGGTCCAGGCCCATGCGAAAGCGTCTAGCTCAAGTAGCATCTGTCGCCACTAACTCTGGGGCGTATCTACTCAAAAGAGAGAACTCTGCATCATATTCATCTACCGTGCTGCGTTAGGTGCTCGAACCGCTGCCTCAACTCATCCCTCGCCTCCACTGGAAGGTAATGGGCCTCAAACTTCTCCATAAAGGTTTTCCACTCCACTATCCATGTCATATGCCTCTCCTGGGCATCCCACCAATCTCGGGCTTGATGAGTCAACTGCCGCTTGACCAACTCTAAACATGCATATGGGGGTATGCCAGCCAACGTCAAGTCATCCTCTGTGTGACACAGCTACTCATCAGCCTCTAGGCTGGTCTCTCTGCCAGAAAAGTACACTGGTCTCAAGGATCAGAACTGCTTGTAACTCGGGGCCTTCGGTGCAGGTGCCTCATGTCCAGCTGCCCTGTCCTCCAACCGCTACAAGTGGTCCAAAATCCGCATCAGGACCTTCGCCATCAGGGCTGACTCTGAGGTCCGGTCAACCAAGCTACCCGAAGCCCCGGTCCCTCCAGATCCTCCAGGT
Source organism: Scilla litardierei (assembly GCA_030789695.1). Lineage (NCBI taxonomy): Eukaryota > Viridiplantae > Streptophyta > Magnoliopsida > Asparagales > Asparagaceae > Scilla > Scilla litardierei. The sequence continues at coordinate 60,793,611 of CM061131.1, forward strand.
GTCCCATCACCGCCAGACGTCCCGTTCCATGCCTCCAAACTGCGGAGGAGAAACAGAACAAATCTGAATTAGTGCCTCATATACATCTTGAAGTGTCAGAGCATTAACTGTGTCGTCCTTACACAATCGCAGTGTGTGGTGACCTGCATGGGCCACCACAAAACATGTCATGCCCCGGTGCCCAAAATGAGGCAGGGGTGACGGTCGTGGTACGGGAGTACCAAGCGTACTGGCGCTACAAAGAAAAATTTAGCACGCCACTGCAACTGCTAGAACAACACAGGCAATTAAAACAGGTGTAAAAGTAAGCACGAACTGTAATGTTCCAGCAAAACACAAAAAGGTACAATGAGGCGGCGACAAACAACAGGCGAGAGCATACGAGTGTGAAACAGAACATCTACTATCAACACACCACAACATCATATACTGTACAAAGACCACCGCCAGGGGAACGGGGCACAAAAGCTGAAGGGGAAAACAAAAGTAACTGCTCACAAAAGAAACTACCCCTACCCACTACACCCGAGCCCTAATTAACCACTCTGGGCTCCTGGCCTGGAAGAGTCTCCCTCAGGGCGTCGGTACTCTGGCTGGTGAGCTGTCGTCCCTGGACATGTACCTGGAGAGTGGGAAAAGGGACACGTCACAGCATGTCAAGCAGGAAACTCAACCACACAAGTCATATTCACAACACTGCACCAAGATCACTGATACTAGGTTTGTTAAATTAATGTTCGTTGTTTGGAACCTAAACATCAGGTGGAACATAAGGGAGCTGGCCCTCACCCATAAGGCGGGTGGAAAGAATCTCCGACTCGCTTGCATGCTAGCTCGTCCGGAGCCATCGTAACCCAACCCCTCTCCACGACGCAAAGGGCCACGACCTCGAAGGGCCAAAGATACCACACACCCCAAGGGGGCACGACCACTCCCCGCGGTAGGAGGGCCAAAGAAAACAACATCGAAAGTCTAGTCCACACTATGTCCACCTAATGCCTTGGTTTCCCCCACCCCATTTCCTAAGCTGATCACCCACCTGAAAGCGAAAGGAGACATCCCGGGTTTTTATTTTAATCACTTAACAAATGGCATTGCATGGGATTATTGCAACACAATGGTGTACAATTTGGATTCTATATTACAATGCAACAAATCCAACCAACACTCTCATATATAAAGGAAACATCACCATGGCATTATAATCCGTAAAATTCACCATTCACCATGTGCCTAATTAAGAACATAAGAGTATGACCTATAGCTTCAAGCAACTCCCAAGGAAACTTCAAGTGTGGTTATTGTTTTCATTTGGAAGAAAATAGAGAAGCAACTATGGAAGGAGGAAAGCAATGCATTAGTTTGGGTATAACTTGTAAAAGTTAGAAAGGGTGGTATCAAAATTAAATAGTAAATGAAATGTCTTTAGTATAGTTTGTAAGATTTCATAAGGGGGTTATGTTAATGAGACCTGTAAATGCCTAATTCTATTATTTTTGCCTAATGCTAAGATTGACAAGATCCCTGTTACAAAAGCATGATTTTGTCATGGAAGGTAAGTTTTTCAAGGGTTCTTGAACTACCTCGTGTAGTGATTCCTAAGTGGGCTTGTCTTACTAAATTTCTTATTTAATGGAATGCTTACAAACTCCTTTACTAAGTTCTTGGACAAGTTCGCTTTCCCATTGAAATGGAACCAACTTGTTATGGTACTCAAGGTTTGCTTAAAGAAACTTGTAGGACCTTGTCAATAGTGGTAATTATTAGAGTTCCTACACTCTCAGAAATCATTTAGAGCTCCTAGCTTGAAGGTTAGCCAAAGACCTCTTACTAATTCTTCTTCTAGGCTAATTATTTCAAATGAGTTTTCTTTTAACCATGGAATTCTAAGGGGGTTAGCAAGTAGCTTTGTGTAGTATTCCTAACTTGAATATCTAATGCCTAGGATGTTATGTAAATAATTAAGAATTGCTGATAAAAATTTCGGCAGAGTTCCCTTTGTAATTATCATGAATTTCCAATTACAACATAAAGAATATAAAGGGGGAAACATGTTATAACCCCAAACATGGTCACATGGTTATACTCCAGAATCAAGGGGAAAATAATTTCCAACATCAAACATGGGATCACAAAAATTAACCATAGCCCATGCATCCAATTGCTCCAAATAACAATTTTTACAAAAGAGAGAGAGATAAAAAACCTAAATTTCAACAAGTATGTACATCATGGTAGAGTGATGAGAACCCTACCTTGTTCTTGCTTGTGAGAGGTTGTAAGGGAGCCAAAGAAGTAGTAGCAATGTCTCTTCTTCTTAATCCCCTTCTCTTTCTCTTCTTCCTTCTTTTTTTCCTTCTCTTCCTTTGGTTTTTTTCTTTGTTTTCTTTGTGTGCCTACAGATTTCGGCCTTAGGGGGAGGCTGCCAACGAAATGAAGAGGGGAGAAAAAAATAGAATAATTTAGAAGGGAGGAGAAACTTGTAGAAATGGTAGAGAAAAACAGATTTTTAACGCTTTAATTTATTTACAAATTTGCCATGCATAGCCTTTAATTAAAACAAAACCTCTCAACCTATTGAGTTAATTACAAGGTTGCCATCATCCATTAGATTAGCTCCTCATTTTCATTATTTACAAGTATGTCATGGTCATTCATGTCCATTTTAATAAATACCCCTCTTTGGGTATAATTGCAATCTAGTTGGACATATAAGTAAACTTGGTCCAAATTAGTGATTAGTGTGTGAATTTCCCCCACACTGAAGGAGGAATACTGGTATTATCACTTAGGAGCATTACAAAAGGGGCATACTTAAGGATGACTAGGAGAGAGTGTGTGCGTGAGGAAGGGGGTGTGCAAAAAGGGGAAAAGTTGGGTGATGGTAACAAATAGAATCCCCCCATGATACGAATGAAATCAATGAGATTTGATTAACGTTTGAATTTCAAAAGTGATTAGGGCTAAATCGGCTTCGAATTTGATTAATGGGTTAGGTTGGGCTAACGTTATCCGAAAATTACGAAAAAAATATCGGGACGACCGTGATGACGAGAGGCTCGAGGGTACGTGTTCGATCGTGCGTTAGGTTCACAGAAAACGAACTAAAAATAATAAGGTCCGGCGTCGAAGTCTAAAGTCACGACGTCTCTCCAATCAAAGCTGATTTGAGGGAGAATGACCCGTGAAATGACGTTCACCAAAAATCCTACAAATAACTACTATTTCATACGGTCACAACGACATAGAATACCACGTATTCCGGTTAGAAGAAAGGGCAAAGAAAAAATACGCGCACAGAAGAGGAAAATACGCACGAAAACGAATGGTCGAAAACCGGCCGTTACAAAAATAGTAAGGTTTTTAAGAACCTCTATAGTTTACCGGGACGGGTCGGTGTGCATAAAAAGCCCAAGCTTGTCACGATCCCTCTGCGGGCCGGGTCGGACCGGATAGGTCATTACAGCCATCCCTAGGCGCACTATGTTTTTATTCTCACGTGTCATCAAACAATTGCACAAAACACAGTGTTCCGTGTTCCGCTTTCTCACAAGATCCATCCATTCCTTCTAGACGAAGCAACGGTGCGCATAAAATTCCTTCCCCTTGGCAAGTAAAGTATCTCAGAAATTCATACATACCCAGGACGAACCCCTCTCCATTCAGCCACAAGTGTCCAGGGCCCCGCACCCTTAAACCCCACGTGGCAACCTTGCCTCTCCATAAGTAATTCCAACACCTCCTCTTCTTCCTCGTGTCCCTCGAGTCTTCAGAGAAAAAAGAGAGAGAAGAAACGATCTTAGATCTCGATCTAAAGCAAGGTTTAGGTGTTTCGATCTCGAATCTCGGATCCATGGCATTGGAGTGGGTCGTGCTTGGGTACGCTGCGGCAGCTGAGGCGATCATGCTCCTCCTCATCACGCTGCCAGGCCTCGATCGACTCCGAAAGGGGCTGATCGCTGTTACCCGCAACGCGCTGAAGCCGATGCTCTCCGTCGTCCCCTTCTGCCTCTTTCTTCTTATGGATATCTACTGGAAGTACGAGACGCGGCCGACCTGCGACCAGGAGCACGCCTGCACGCCGTCGGAGCACCTCAGGCACCAGAAATCGATCATGAAGAGCCAGAGGAACGCGCTGCTGATCGCCGCTGCTCTTGTCCTCTACTGGTTACTGTTCGCGGTGACGAATCTCATGGTCAAGTTGGAGCAGATGAGCCAGAGGGTGGAGAAGCTCAAGCGGAATGATTGAGAGGGACGCAATCGGGAGGATTTGATGATGATGGTAATCAGTTTGTTCTTTTTTCTTTCTTTTTTTGGTACTTTGTTTTGATGTTATCTTGCTTGTTATTTCGATGTCAGTGTATGGATCTTGATTTGTATACACTTTTATGTTAAGGATCTATCGGTGTTGGATTAGCTTTGCATTTTCTGTTAATCTTTCCTTTACATAAAATTTCTGACTCTTGATGGCTTGATGCGACGATAATTTCTGTGTTTGTGTTTGATTTCTTGCTTATTGCTGTTTTGAAATTTAAGAGATTGATCTGTGGTTGTTCACTGTGCAATGTAATTAAGGTTTGGAAACAGTTTGATCAGAAAATTTTATTTTAATTTTATAAGCATTGCAAAGAGGGACAAGCTAGAAACGCCGATTTTTATTGTGATCGTAGTATTATCCTTGTGAATTGTTCTTTTTTCTCGTGTGGGAATGGAATTGGTTAATATTAACATGGAGAAATACGTATTCTAGGCACATAAACAAAATCCATAAGCTAAATTCTGGTTCTAATTGTTACTGTAGGTGTATGACTTAAAAATGTATTACAAATTATTGGGGGTGACTTGAATCCAAATCAAGCCTTATTAAGAGCTAGCGCTTTCTTTACATAAGTGGAATCACTAGTTTATTCCAATTTCTCGCCAAAAATTAGAGCCTAAATGTATATATGTTTTCTAAATGTCCCAACTTTGCCATTCACACACAGTTGATGATTTTTGGGCCAATTCTTTGACCTTTTTTGAGTGTTTGGCCAGAGTTACCAAATGGCGAGTACTACCATGATTATCCCATTAAACAACAATGCTACGGAGGACCAAGAATGTATATGTTTTTTTGGCTTTGTTACATATTGGTTTTACGGTGTTACTTTTTGTTTGGTAAGGGAACTTCATTGCCAAGTTACAAGAGTACTTCCGTTACATGGCTTGGTGGATCTTATTCTATGGGTTGACGAGTCATTTGTTGTCATAATCTTTGGTTCTACTTTAGACTGAAAAGTTGTTTCTGAGGGATTGCATGGTGAAATCATTTCTTAGTGCTAATAACACATTTACACTGAACATGATATGATAAGGATATGGTAAGGATACAGATACATGACAAATTCTTAAAAGAAGATCATGAGGACCTGGAAACATGGAACCGTGAAATTTTTTTTAAACAGTAGGATATAAGGACACGTTGATGTAATCATGTATGTGCGTGCATAAGTTTCTATATAACAAATTAGACCCCATGGTGATTAATGTTATATTCTTTTAAAATAAAAAGAAAATCAATACAAAATTTTGATAACAAAAATTCATAGCTTTAATCAAGATAAAAGATCTAAAATCTTTACCATATGCATAGTCTAGTTCAATTGATAATTAAGCTTTGTTGATGCAGTACTCGCTTAGTTAAGAATATCATGTTTATTTTTATTTATACATGAGACATCTTACTTTGAAATGTTCGACAAACAACCTTTAGGTTTCATTAATACTGACATGTTTTGGTTACCTAACATGTTGGTTTTAAAAATTAGAGATGGCTTCAGAATGTTCGATGCGTATCATGCAATTGTCAGTGTCCAACACGTGTTCGACAGACATAACATACATTTTGAAGTATTATTTGTTCATCGAGTAGCATAAATAGTTAAGATGGCTAATAGAATAAAAAATCCTTCTCTTGGCACTGCCAAATGTTCATTCGCCTTTACATACATAAATGTTCTTATCATCATGCGAATAAATTCTGTAAAGGGTTAATTCCGAAAAAACTATCCTTGTTCTATTGGTATATGGGTACTAATACTGCTTGATCTAACAAATTAGTAGAAATTATCCCTAAATTGGGTGTATCAGTGCCCCTAATTCCAATAGAATAGGGATAGCTATACTAATTTTTAGGGATAGTTGTAGTGACCCTGTGCTATGAGGAATAAACACTAGAGGGGTGGTGAATAGTGTTTTATAGAATTATAAGGAATTTACGCCAAATAAAACCCTAATTAACCAACAAATGCGGAATGAAAGAAATGATCAACAACCCAAGCAAGAATGCAATGCTAACATGCAATGTACCCTGGTTCGGTGCCATCCAAGTCTCCCCGACTTGTTACAGGTGTCCTAATCCCGCAACACCTGGATCCCCTCCGGATACTCTAGTAAAACCACTAGAGCTTTCCTTTAGCCCACTTGCGAAAACCCCACAAGTGCAATCGACCTACAATCGATGTCCGTGTATCCCACAACCTGGGAACACGCAAATACCTTAATCCCACAACTAGGCACTAAGCACACTCTCACAAACCGAGAGCAAAACCTAATCTTGACTCCCACAACTTGGGATCAAGCCAACCCTCTCAACAACCGAGAGTATACAACAATTTATATGTATAGAGAATGAAATGTAAAGCTCTTACCACAAAATCCTATGCCTTGAGAAATACCAATTTAGGGCAAGAATGGATTTTGAGGAAGTAGTTAGCACCAAACCCTAGCACCACCAAGATGATCAGCAAGAGATGGCTTATGGTGATGATGTTGGTTGTGATTCAAGCTCTTAGCTAGAGTAGTTCACAAAGATTGAAAATCTCTCTTGAGAAGTTAGGGCTTCAAAGAGAAAGAGAGAGATTCTTGTGAGATGAGAGAGCTTAGAAATGGAGTTGAATGGCTCTTCTCTTAGATGTGAAAATGTCTCTAATATCAGCCTTGAATTTCTGGTTTGAAGCAACTCAAACTTATATAGGAAGAGACAAAACGGTCATAAAATCGTGGCAATAAATGCCCAACGAATCTATTTCTGAAGCTGCTTAATCGGTTTAAGAAGGATCACTGACCGATTAGTTTGGGAACTAGTCGGTCGGAGAATCTTCTTGGACCGACTAGATGGTTGACAGAGAAAATGGTGAAATCATGGGTAAGCACTAGTCGGTCTAAGAAGGATCACTGACCGATTAGTTTTGAAACTAGTCGGTCTGAGAAAGATCATCAACCGACTAGATTGACAACTAGTCGGTCGATAAGCCTTCTTAGACCGACTAAGTAGTCAACAGTAACGAAGTCGAATTTCACTAGGAGAACTAGTCGGTCTGAGAAGGATTTCCAACCGACTAGTTGGACAACTAGTCGGTCGGTGAACCTTCTTGGACCGACTAATTGGTCAACAAATAGGCTTGAATAAATTTGGATGACTAGTCGGTCTGAGAAGGATTTCCAACCGACTAGATCGTCATCTAGTCGGTCGGTGAACCTTCTTGGACCGACTAGTTGATCAACAGTGAATGGGCTGAGATTAGTAAGGATGTCTAGTCGGTTCAAGAAGGATTTCCAACCGATTAGATCGTCATCTAGTCGGTTGGTTTTTCTACTTGAACCAACTAAGATGCATATGAAGTCATGAAAAGAAGCGAAAAGCTACGAAAAACTTTCTAATGGCTTCTAAGGTAATTCTAGAGATAAGATATGATAGTTATGAAGATTTTTAGGCAAGTACTATTCAAGGCTTAACATTCTATGAGATGAAGCTAGAAGACAATAAAAGTAAACACGACAAACCGTCTTCAAAGCTTCAACATGAAGATTCTGAATCCCTCGACTTCAATAATACTCCTTGAGCGTCAACGAAGCTTCAGGCATAACGATCACGCGTTCTGAGGAAGTCTTGGAACGTCGCTTGAGATGAACAAAGTACTTTAGCGACGATCTCTATAATTCTTCATGGTCTTGAGTCTTTTAGTTGAATGACTTGAATATCTCCAACGTCATAGTATTCGAAGCTTTTGACTCATCCATTCCTATCTTCTCTTTGGATTGAATTTCCATTCATTTGTTGATGCCATTGGCTTGAGGTTTGAGGTAGCCTTTGAGTTCTTTAAGCCAATGCTTCACCTTTGTTGATCTACCAATTCCTCCACTTGAATCAACACGTGTAGTCATTTTTGATCTTCTTGAATCTAATTGGTGACTTTTTAGCTAACTGCAAACGCATGAGTTAATCACAATGATTTGTGTTTGATCATCATCAAAATCAAGTTGGAGAGTCCAATACTCAACAATAGTTTCTCCTAATTTATTATTAGATTAGGAGGTTGCAATGTTGTAAACAACATAACATCAAGTGTAATGCTAGACTTTAGTATAGCACATAATGTATATGACGTAACATACAGTGTAAGTTGCATGATTATTTATTTTTGCTAATTTATAAATTATGAAAATAATTCGAATTTGTTTTTATAAATAGGATCTATATTATAAAATCTTAAAAATCTTAAAAAACATTAAGCAATGATAAATAACATACAATATCAACATTTATTAGCATTCAGTAACAAAAATGTATTAATATCACTAAATATAGGGAGTAGTAACACAAAAGAAGTCATAATGTAAAGCAAAGATTTCACTAACTTAAGGCCTTATTCAAACTACAAACTAAGAAAAGGTAACTATTAGATTACATGACAAACATATTAGTTAAACAAACGAAGTCCACACTGAGTTCACACTAAAACAGGTTCATAGTAATAAGGGGATCAAGGTTTTTTATTTTCTTGTCTTTTTTGGTTGTTACGCATTTGTGCTACACTTCAGTTTAGTGTAGCGTAATGCATGTTATAGAGGAAAAAACATAGAGTTACATTGATTTTGGTTTATTACAAAACAGCTAAGTTAGGTTAGATAACGGGTGGTTTCAAGTTACGTAACGTGGGGTTTCAAACATTGGGAGGCCATACTACTATGCAAATGGGTAGTTTTTGCAGTTACCCTTATTTTTTAAATAAACTCTCTACCCTTGTAATTGTTTTTAATATCTATGAGCGGCTACTGAGCATATTAAGAGCTAAATGAGCAAATGGTAGCTGATGCTTATCGTTGCAGTTACCATTTGCATACTTATTACTTAACTAGTAAATCGTATGATATATAGTGTTGACTGTAGCTATCTCCTGCTGTCTCTGTGTTAGATTTTGTTAATACATGTTCCCGCCAATTGACTGCATAGGATGTATTTGTGGGTGCACTGACCCTTGCTCCCCTTGCAATAACCGATCATTTGTAGATAGCTTGCTGGATATATTGTAGGTAAATTATTAGACTCCAGTTCAGAGTAAGATACGGTGTGAGCCTCACACCACATGGCTCGAGTGTCTTCTGTCACATGGTATGACTTTACCGATAATGTGCTGATTGTGGTGGTTAATTTGTTGATTTTTGTTGCTATGGTCTGTCATTAGGTTACATGATCTCATTCTGGTTCCTTTGAAATACGGTGATATGATTTCAATCTAGTTACATTGCTTGGAGACTTTGGCAGAGTAATAATGATAATGATGTGCTAGAGGTCGCATGCTCCTCATTAGAAATATTTGGGTAAATGTGTGTCCTAGATTTGTAATATCCTGCCTCTTTTCGTGGTTATCAGTTAACAGTGGCATGGTTACATATTGGTAAGATACATAGATAAGAGGAGGGCTAGTCCATGATGTTTTCGCAGTCATATTTTTATCCCACCATGCAATGCTTCAGCAATGCTCTACGTGGTTTGTTAGATTATGTTTCTTGAAGTTGAGGAAGCTATAAATGTTTCTTGAGGTTCAGATTGCTAGCTGTAACTTATCGTTATTTTTTCAAGGGTGTTGTCTATTTCTTTTTGGAGGAGACCTGCTAGAATCCCTACCTACTGCTGTCTGCAAATGTGATCTCACCAGCAAACCGAATCCCCTTCCAGATTTGGGTTGCCTTGGTTGGATCATGGAACTTGATGTGCGTGTGATGTGGTGGGTGGGTGGGTGGGTGGGTGTTTTGTGTGTTACGGATTATACCTTAAAGTAGCCTTGTTGGACTAATTCCTTGCATATTCAATTTGATCGGTAAGACATGATGTCCTTCATCCATCAGTGACTTGTATAAATGAAAGTTGCGGAAAATCAGTCATTGAACAATTATCTTAGTCTCACAAGCAAAACTTGATTCTATGGTGGCTTTACTTCAACGTTGGCATTTAAACTCTTAAGGTGCATAGAGGTTATTTATGGTACTGTTTGTTCTTATGTCAAATTCTTTGTTATGCACAAGGTTTATACCTATTTAAGTTTGACCAATAGGTTAGCATTTCCTTCTGCAATGAACATGCGCATGCCCGAGTAATGTCTGGAGGCAAGCTAATGCTGGGTTTTCTTTTTATCAGATTGTTACAGCGATGAATTTCCGAACAATTTTCAGGCATTGAAGGGGCACGTGTGCCCAAGAATCTTTGGGTAGGAATGAGGAAATTGTGTCATATGGAAAGAATCTTGAATGTCTCATCTTCTCAGTAAAATTCTATGAACAAAAATGCCGTATTGTTTTACGTAGTATAACATCACTGGTGATCAGCTAGCTTGGTAGGTACTCTAGCTAGCTAGTTTTATTTTCTTGGTTGTCAAATGCTTAACGGACCCTTCATCAATGTTCTTGGTTCGAACGACCTCTCCCAACGTGGGAGGTTATCAGTTGTGCGAGAAATGATGTGGCTTCTAATCCAGCAGCATCTGTACTTCTCTGTAGCACCGATATTGCTTGTTCTGTTTTGTTGCTTGTATATTTGATAAGTTTGTCGTTTGGCAAATCTTTATAAGCATTTTAGAGGACGAGAGAGAATTCCTATTTTTCAAAATTTTTCTTTCATGTTTTTTGTCTGTGGAGAGATGGGACTAAATGTATGAGAGCAAGATAAAATATAGTTAATCAATTTGGACATAGGATCAGGCAGTTGCAATGCAGAATTTCTGTTAAAGTGTTACTTGAATGTCATTAATGGAAAAGACAAATCAATTATGTAGTATTTTTAGCACATGAAGTCCAATAAATTATAGTTCCGCTCGGTGAAGATCTGACATTTAGCGGGATATAATCAATATTTACACACTAATAAACTACACAATGAAATGATTTTAAGAACATGCTAGATTTATTCTGTATTCATACTTATTACTTGCATATTAGATCGGATGATGTAGAGTGTTGGATGTAACTCTCTCCAGCTGTCTGTCTTCGTGTTGGATTTTGTTAATAGACTAGAAATAATCCGTGAACTTTGTGCGTGGGTGTGCATGCACAGACACAAATTCCTACAAAATGAGGACGCGGGACCCATATGTGTGTTCTGATGTGTATAAAACCTAGTTCAAATGGGAAGAGAGTGTGTGTAAGTGTTGATATTGTCTTGAATTTTTGGGGGTTTTTGATATTTTTGTTTTGGTGTGTGTGTGTGTGTGTGTGTGTGTGTGTGTGTTTTGGGGGGGGGGGGGGGGGGGGGGGGGGGGGGGGGGGGGGGGGGGGGGGGGGGGGGGGGGGGGGGGGGGGAGGTGAGTTGGGTTTTCTGGGTTGTTTTTTGAGTTTTTTGGAGTGCTGTGAGTGTCATATGGGACAAACACTATCAATCAGCGCTCATTTGTAATATAATCTAGAAATATCTCATTTCGGATGGCACGAAGACAGTCGTCGCCCGGATGCAAAGTCAAATAGAGCGCGCAACTAAAAAAGAGAGATGTGTGGGTGGTGTGTGGGTATCGTCGTGGGTAAAGGGGGTTAAATAGCAAAGAACTTTTTTTTTTTTTTTGGGGGGGGGGGGGGGGGGCAAAGTGAATAAATCCCAACACAAACCAAGAAAAAGATGGGTAAAATCGGGCCTTAAAGTGTAAAAAATGTAGGGTGACAAAGTGAAAAAAGATCGATGATAAGGCCATAAATAAGTGGAAAAGGGATGTGCATTTGACTTTATGAAAAAGGGATGGCAAACTTGCAATTAATGGAAAGGAGGGGGCACCATTGTTTTGGTTCTCCAGCAACTCACTCCAAAGCCAAAACCCAATCCCACACCCCCACCAAGCGAGCACACATTGCCCATGTGACACCACAAAGGCCAATCCTTTGTCCTAGTGGGACAAAGGTGGAGCTTAATTTTGTCCTAGTGGGTTTGTTCCTATACCTTAATTGTATGATAGACTAGCGAATGCACGTGCTCGGAGGGCAAGACGAAGATTGTCTCCCAGGTGCGAAACCGACGGGGACAGTCGACTCCCATGTGAAATGCCGACGGGGGGAAGTCGTCTCCCGGGCGCAAGAACGACGTGGACAATCGTCTCCTGGGGTGCAATACTGATGGCGAAAAAGAGACTC